>BMAV01026715.1:99088-134018 GCA_019973955.1 Trichonephila inaurata madagascariensis | reverse complement strand
TTTTTGTAATGAGGTTTATAACGGCACTGAATCCACGTTCTACCAAATTAAAAGACTGGAAAAGTGGTCAACAACTTCTGTACAATAGCCCATAATGCAGGATATAAAATTGGGATCTATTTTTGTAACCAAAATTTGTGGTATCTTTGTTCAAACATTGGTTTAAGTCCCTCATTTGTAGATATTTTTAAAAGATGCTCCTGTATTGGTATGGATTCATCTGTGTTTGGAATCTGAGTTAGTCTACTCGCAAAAGGGTTCAACACCCAGTCGGGAATATCCAAGTGAATTATTACTATTTATTTAAATTTCCATAAAAATAAAAATAAAAATGGATCAATCTTATTATAATTTTATATTAAACCTTGCGTGAACCCTATGACGTTGTTCAGGGACCCCCAAATCAATTTTAATTTTCCCCGGAACCCCTGGGGGCTCGTAGGGTCCACTTTGGAAACCACCCCGTCTACAGCGACGTTAACTCAAATCAAACAGCCAAACTGTTTGTATACTCATATATACTAGGCGTATGCTTATAAAATACTTACTTGATCAAAAGTGACAGAAACTATCCGAATGATTTTCGATGCTAGTTGTTTGGTTGTAATGAATGGCATTCTGAAGTCATACGGTAGCATTGGTGACATTCTTCGTGATTAAGTGATATGATGTCCCAAGACCCCAAACCCATTGTTTTAATTTCAATTCACTACCATAGTAGGACTAAGAGGACCGATTTCATGTTTTTTGAAGAAATCTTTATTTCTTACGATGAGTCTTAAACGGGCACAAGAGTAATCTATAGTTTAACTTGTTCGGTATGATCCATTTTTTTTTACCATAAATAAATTCTTAATATCCTTCGTCTTTTCCTTGTTAGAGAGGGAGTGAGTGAGCAGGGACGTCTTAAGACTCTTTGAGGCCCTGGGCCCCTATGCAGAAGTAGGCCCTACCTGAGATCCTTAAAAGAAGACAGTAGCATGTATTGTCAAATATTCTTTCAAGCAGTAATTTGAAACAAATAAATGTGCACGACTCGCAATCTCAAAAACTTAGGCATAAACAGGGTCAACCGATGGCCGCATTTCGACTAAATGAGTTGAATGATTGTTTATGGTATTAGGCCTAGGCCTAGACATGGACAATGGTCATCTCAAAATAAAACAGTCTTACCACTTTTACCAGTTAACATGCAGTGTGAAATTCCCTGTTTTTCGGAAAATATGTACGGGCATAATATTTAACCATTAAAATAAAGACAGAGTCGGAACGAAACAAAGCCCCCACAGAGGGTGAGGCCCTCGCAAGGGGCAAGGGGAGGGGTTCAGTTGGTCCATGCCTTACAACATCCCTGGGAAGGAGCGTTTATTACCGAGGTTACGCAAGTTACGAGGTCGTCGGCAACATTGGGGCTATTCGTGACAGACCTCGTAATTTTGAACCAAAGTCTAATGACGAGGAGGACACATTTCAGCTGGTATCCCCCTTCCAAATGATCGCACCAAGTCAACGTGAGGACTTTGCGCCACGACACAGTTAACGTACATTAGCCACTCTACACTGCGGATCTTCAGTCGACTAGGGCTCTAACTCCTGACACACCATCCACGAGCCACTACCATGGACCATCTGTATTCAAAAATCGGGATAAATATTTTGACCTGCTGTAATATTGGAACGAATTGAAAATAGAACTAGTCATTAATAATTCACAAATTTACCTCTAGTTTAGACTATTTCTAGTTCTTTTTATAAAGAATTTTTAATTCATAATTGATAAATTTTAAATAATTTTGAATCTGTTGTTTCGGAGGGGGGCGATTTTAAGGAATCTTTGTTTCTCTTTTTCAATATAATTTTAAGCCATTTTTTTTCTCGAATTCTTACGGGCATTTTATAGGTCCTTTTTAGAAATTTCTTATTCCAGCTTTTATCACAGCATATCGTTTTTAACCATCTCCATTTAAAATGACTTATTTGAAAGACACATTATCGCGCGACTCATCCTCTTACCTTTCCTATTAAGAAAGGTATGTCTTCAGTCGTGTATTTACGCCACAGTTATTAGACATTACTGGTCATTCAACTAGATATCGTCTAATTCCAAAAGGTGAGAAAAGCCGCCCATGTGTATCACGGGAGCCGCAATATCTCCATTACTCCAAGCGTCCCATCCACGCCCAGAGCAGGCATAATCACTTCCAAACAAATGTAACAAGGCCTCAATCACAAGCAGAAGGTTGCCTATCATTTTCCAAAGCTCATTAAAGAGAGAAATTCGAACCATCCCACAACCACCTTAATAGATTAACCATTTTTCACTGACAACCCCCCTTCCTTGGGCAGGATCCTTCTCAGGGTGTGGTCATAGTCACGATCAACTCTGCGAAAGAAAAGAGAAAAAAATCCCTCTGAAGAAGACTAAAGAAGAAGAAAGACTGCGCTCTAATAAATTCATAGCAGTGATAAGAACATTAAAACTGAAATGGTGGGGGTCGAAATAAATATTAACACGCCGGTGGAATGAAATTTATGGCTTACCTGGATTAACAGAGGTGTTTTTATGGCGCCCTTAGTTTGGCGATGTTTTTCTTGTTTGTTCTTGTTAAAAATTTTCTTTTTATCATGTTTAGATGACTTCGTTGAGATCGGTACGCTTGTAGAGAAGGGGCGGGTCCGAAGCGTTTGAATTACGTTCCGTGGTGAAATCGGAGACGGTGCCTGCTTTGAAAAGACAAGAATGTCCGGATCGTGATGAGGATGCCAAAAGAACCTTTGTCGACAAAATGGTCAGCTTGATTCATCATGGAAACTTTGGAAGTAGAGAGGTGATTTATAGTTGAAACAAAATGGCAAAATGTTCTGGAAATCAAATGCTGCGTGAATCGAAATAAGGTGTTAATTTTAAGGAAACATTATTGCTTCAGTTTGGAAAAAAATAATTATTTCGAAGGTTTGGTAACAGTCTTTTTTTATTTCGGCCTATGGTACACCAATAAAGCTCTTAATAATGGAAAAAACAATACTATAATAAATCAAATCATTTTTCACCAGGGGAAAAGTTAAATGAAACACTTTATATGGATATTATCTTGCCCCTGATGATCGGAAATATTAGGTTTAGAAAAACTTGTTACCAGTAGCGCACACAGAAGTTTTCCAAGGGGGAGGAGGTCCAGGGTCGAAAGTCCACCATTCTTGTATCATGCTCCTTTTGATTTTGTCGATTTTGGGGAACAAAAAACAGTAGAAAACTAATTATTGAATAAATAATTAGTATTAATTAATAAAATTAATCATTAAAAACAAATATTTTGTAATTAAATTTTACGTATTATATACTTAATATTATAATCAATCGGGAAAAAAATCAAGGGCTTTTTTTTGGGGGGGGGGTCCGGACCCCTAGGACACCCCCCTTGTGTGCTCCACTGCTTGTTACTATTAATTTTTAAAATGGATCTAAAAATTCTTTTATTATTTTGAAATTCAAAGGTACGAAGGTCACATGTGATAAATATAATCAAGAGTTTTCCATTGAATTCAAAGTTATCTTGGACTTTTATATCTTTCTGTACTTCTAAAATCCAGATACAATTTCAAATTTGATAATTGGGCAAACATGTCCAAGTACTGAGATATATTTTAAAACGTTTTCAATATAATAACAATAAAAAAATCATAATGTTAGTTTTTTAAGTCAATTGCATTTTATTTACCCGTGTATGTTATTATTGTTAAAAAGTCGTATTTGCTTTTAAAAAGAAAGTTTCTGTTAAACTCAAAAGATGGCAACGGTTAGACAGTAAAACTGACTAGCTGGAAACATATGATTCTATTTATTATGTGACGATGACGTCATGTGAAATTATGCTCCAATTGGCTGGAAACATATGATTGCATTTATCATGTGACTCTGATGTCATATGAATTTAGAGCCTATTAAAAAGAAAATATTAAAATTTTGTCTTGCAGATGTACATTTCCTCTCGAAAATTTTTTTATGGGATTCTATTTTCGTTTCATGAGTTTTCAAGATTCAAAGGAAAAAACACTAAGAATTTTTTAACTTGAATGAAAAATCTATGAAATATAGGGGAAAAAATCACTGCTGTTTCAAATTGTTAAATTTATTAATGTTGAAATGCAGTGTCAAGTATTGAAATAACAAACAAGGAGAAAGATTAAAAATTAAATCAAATTTTAAAGTATAAGCCCCTCCCCCTTTTTTTTTAGTAAAAAATAACCCTTATATTTTTACCGAGAATAATTTATTTATCTAAAATTGAGATTTATTGCATACAGTTTAATTATTTGAACCAAGCAAAGATTTTGCAACATTTTTCGTCTACTGAGAGTGTAAGAACATTCTTTCTGATACGTGAAACTGCATCGTTCATTTATTTTTATGAATAGTCAAGATTTTGCTTTTTCAATCCCTACATGAATGAAAAAAGAAAGAATAGACAATATGCTGGGTTTTATCTATAAGCTCTTTCTCATTCTATTTCCGGGCTAGGCAAGATCGACTCAGCCTTTCATTCCTATTGCAGTGGGTCGATAAATGAGTACCAAGTTTGCTTGGGGACTTAAACACTGGGGGTCTCGCTTCAGACTGACCACCTAATCGGGACATCTGCCCATGCCGCTCAGCGCCCAATGGTCACGTATACTGGGATGGGCACAGTAGGCCCTGGCCCTAATGGGTTGTTGTGCCACACAGTTTGAGTTCTTTCTCATTCCACTTCACTGTACTATACAATTTTTTTTTTCTTTTCCCCGCAAATTTTAAAACATTAAAAGGAAGGAAAATGGGGGGGGGGAGGAACAATTTGCAAAATGTAGGTAAAATCGAATCATTTATTCATCGACCTTTTAAAGATTAAATTCGAATAAGAAAAAATTTGAAAAATATTGTTACGTCGCCAACATGGTTGCCAAAAATGATGCCAACGTGGCTCTGTCGCCAAGATTTTGCCAAGTTTCCATTGAATCACCATTATAATGTAAGGAACGGCGTTGATTGCGAATATTACAATTTTAACATAAAATAAATACAACATAGAGTAATATAAACGTATTACACATCCAGATATAAATTATTTACACTTTTTTAAAAATTCATTACATATCAATTGGAAGTAATAAATTAATAAATAAGAAAAAACTTTAATCACACAACATTTTAAAGTTAATTTTTTTAAAGAAGTCGAATAAAAATCGGCAAAATATTCACGTTTTCCTTACTTTTCGATATAAAATAAATGACAAATAAAATGAATTGGCTAAATCTTTATTTGTGCGAGATTTAATCAAATGCGTATTTTTTTTTTCCAGTTAAAACTATAATAACAGATAATTTGTATCGTTAAAAACCAATAATGATGTAAAAATGATGATTTGCAACGAACTTGAAAAAAAGATGATCGTTACAGTATTTCTATTCTCAAGCGTAGCAGCTAATACGAAGGAAAAATTGATATCTCCAATCCTAATGTAAGAATATCGTGGGTATAGATCAGTAAAGTCAAATTGAAAAATACACTTATAAATGTGATTTTTTTTTTTTTTTTTTGCCTTTTCGTGGGAAAAAAAAAAAGAGGTATTAAAAATAATTTAAAATTTAAAAAAAATCTTTTAAATTTTTTTTTTTTTTTTTTTTTGACGTTTCATGGGAAATCAGATAACAGCTAGTAAAACTGATTTAATCTTTTACAAATATGTGTAGCTTTTTCAACATTTTGATTATTTTGTGTTTTCTGTTAAGTAGTATAGCTCATTCTTTTATAAATCATTTTATGGTATAAACACAAATAAAATCAATAGCATTTTGTTCTTCTTTGTTTATTTATTTTGTTACCTATTATCTGGTTAAAGCGTAATACACATTAAATGTGTATTAAACATTTATATAAACTATTGCAAAGGTTAATTTGGAAGAAAGAAAATAATATTGCTGAAGTATAGAAAACAGAAAAGAAACTTCAAAATAATTGTTGATATGCGTTCTTTTTTGAAGATTATCTAAGGTGAATATTGTTTTTAGGTGATAGGTATTATTTTCTTTTTGAATAAAATTGCTCTAGCTCTGTTAAAGTCTAAAATGAATTTTTTAAATATTTTCAGTTCTCCCAGAGATTAGATCTCAAACGAACTCATTTGGGGTCGATTAGTAAAAGTTTCTTCTGGAATTTCACTGAACTCTATAACTCAATAAAATATAAGACAAGAAAATCTGTTAAGAAATCTATTCTTTTTTTTTCGGAGGTGGGGGAGGGGGTACCTTTCAACGCCAAGACTCAATACGAAAACGGATAATGGCTAGCATGAAAAAAAGAAGTGTTTTAAAACACATCATACCTTTAGGGTATCCGACTACGTTCGGAACCGTGATTTTAAAAAAGCGCATAAATGGATAATTTTCATGATATTTAGTGTCACTTAGATTAGAATACATGTATAAAGTTGTTTTAAGGACATTTTGACATAAAAAAAATAAAAAAATAAATGATTTAAATACAATATTTCGGCAAAAAATTAACTTAGAATAACCTTTTTTCAAAATGCTCTCCTTTTATAAAAAATGCTTGTATTATAATAATATTTGGCCTGAATATAGCTCAGACCTCTGTACAGAGACTCAACTATGATTTTTGAAAAATTCACATTATTTTCAGAGTTACAACCCATTGAAATAATTATCGGCTTTTTTTCTTAAAATTTCCCCCCTCTGTTGTCGTAAAACATGGATAAACCCACTTCTAAGTTATATATTTCAAAAATTCTAGTTGAGCCTCTGTAGAGAGGTCTGAGTTATATACAGGCAAAATATTATTATAATAGAAGCATTTTTCACAAAAGGAGAATATTTTGAAAATGGGTCATTCTATGTTCATTTTTTGTCAAAATATTGTACTTAAATAATTTTTTATTGTAATACTATTCTTAAAACAACTTTATATACATTTTTTAATCTAAGTGGCACTAAATATCATAAATATTATCCCTTTAGACGCTTTTGCAAAATCACGGTTCCGAACGTAGTCGGATACCTTAACTATTCTTTACGAAAAAAGGAGAGAATATTTATGGGTTTCTTATTTTCATGAGGAAAACAATATATTAATGATTGTTGGGTTGAAAGTCAAGACCCCAAGAACTATCTTACACCGCTAATGTATGTCCACTAAAGTGTCAAAAGCCATAGAATTCCAACTAATATCATGTGGACCTTCTTTAACCCGGCGAAGGGCAGCAACTCGAAATAGCATTCACTCAACAAACCATCAAAAGTCACCAGAAGAAATATTCAATCATGCCTATTCCTTAGCCATTTATAGTTGTCAAAATATTGCTAGTGCAGGATTTTGGGCACCAATTGGTTTTTGATCATGTCCCAAATATGTTCGTTGGAATTCATGTCTGGGAATCTCTGTCTACAATCTTCCTCAAATCAATCGCAAATTATTTGTGATCGGTGACATGGCGAATTGTCCTCCTGGAAAACTTTATCATGTTTTTAGGTGCATGAAATCCATAAACGGCTGCGAATGATCTTCAAATAGATCATCATAGCCATATCAAGCCAGTTGGATTAGTTTGACCCAAGGTCCTTGACCACCGCACGTAAAAACAGTTTACATTATTAGGGAGCACCAATAGCTTGCACAATATTTTGTTGGCAACCTGAACCCATATCCTTTTGTTGGGTATGTGTCACATTCAAATCATACCATCAGTTCTTCCCATTTGTAATCGTGACTCAACCGACTCAGAAAAACTTTTCCTATTATTTAGGGTTCAAATGATATGTTCATGTCTGTCGTACGTCTCACATTGATTTTTGCTTCTATTTGAAGAAACGTTACTTGTCTGAACATTAACTTAACTCAGTGGCGCAACAACCAATGAGGGTCAAGACCTACTGTGCCCAACTCAGTATATGTAACCTTGGGCACTAAGGTGCATGAGCAGATGTTCCGATCAGGCGGTCAGTCTGAAGCGAAGCCCACAGTGTTAAGTTCCGAAGCAAGATTGATACTCATTTATCGACCCACTGAAGGGATGAAAGGCTAAGTCGATCTTGCTCAGCCCGAGGTTTGAACCTCGAACGTGTGGTGTGGAAACGCGATGTAGTACCACTTAGCCACTAGCTGATCATTAACTACTCCATGAAGATGTCGCTGGTATCGGTCATTAAATAGACGTGGTCGGTCACTGCTTTGTCTATGCTGGGAAGTTAGAACTGAAATTATGCATTCTTGACGCTTTCTTGACATTGTGAATCAATGAATATAGAATTCCTTTAAAATTTTCAAAATGGAATGTCCCATGTTTCTAGTGCAAACAAGGATTACGTGTTCAAGGTCTTTTAATTCCTATCAAATGGTTATATAATCATATCAGGAAACTTTTCACGTGAATCACTTAAGAACAAACAAAAGCCCCGCATGGAGCAATTTTAAATTTCTTACAATTTCTGTATATTTACATATAGCCTAACCCATTATTTTGGACACACACATGCAGTGTTTCAATGGAGTCAGACCTTCTGCGGGGACATTTTTATCCGGTAAAGCGAAAGGCAATAACGTAAACACACTCATTTATGACAATGGGCAAAAGCATTCTCCTCATTTCAGACATTCAACTTTTCTTCCATTCTCTACTTGAGGCTTTAAGGTGTTATTATACTGATTAATCAGAATCGGTGGCTGATATAATGTTGCCTGTGTCAAAGTTATGGTTAAAATGGCATTTGCCGTTAGGCGGGTAAACTTAAAGAATTAATTACACAGGCTTAAGAAGGAAAAAATACAAGGGAAACAATAGCGGAACTTAATGCAATTTTTGGTGCTGATTTGAAAAGTAATGATGAAAAATTTCTATCATTTCATATATTTTTGAAAAATTTAATTTTACTAGAATCTTTATGAGCATTTACCAAAATTGCTTTTCATTATGGAATTTCTTCCCTCCGTGTCTGACCTTCTTTCTACAAAATACTTCTCTGTGTGACATCTTCCCGTCGAAATCTCTCTCTACTAATGGTTTCGTCTTAAGTTCAAAGCTCCGATACCAAATATAAGCCCTTTGAAGCCGATTCTTATCAGCCTTGTCAGCTTGAACTTTATGATCTTATTAGAGATCTGGGAATTTCGAAAAGACAGCTGAATTGTTTGGCTCCAGATTGAAAGAAAAAAACTTTTGGGGGAAAGGAACCTCCTTTTATTGGTGTAAGAATCGAGAAAAGGATTTGTTTAGTACTTTGAAGAAAAAGAGAATTTAGTCAATCGTTCATATGTTCCCGGATTTATGAGCAAATTTAATATCATCTACGATAAAAATGAACGGAGAAGTTATTTATAGATTCATCGTAAATGAGCCTTAAAGCTGTATTTCTTCATCACGGAAGCCAGTATGCATCTGTATCAGTTGGATACTCGGTGCTTTTAAAAGAACACTATGACAACCTAACTCTCGTCCTCAACAAAATCAAATATTCCCACCACGGTTGGACCATTTGCGGTGATTTGAAAGTTATCTTCATGCTTCTCGGTCATCAAGACAAATATACAAAGTTCTCATGTTTCATTTGTGAGTGGGGCAGCCGGGATAATACTCGAAATTGGGTTAAAACAGAATGGCCGAAAAGAAAATCTTAAACCAGGCACCAAGAATGTGATTCTGAACAGCTTAGTTAAGCCGAATAGTGCATTCTTAACCCTTCTGCATGTAAAATTATGTGAAATGCAGCAGTTTGACAAGAATATTCCAGAAGATGGTGATTCACATACCTTTGCAAAAAGTTTCCTTATGCATCTGAAGCCAAGTTGACAAAAGGGGGATCTTTGCTGGTCCAGATATCCGCAAGCTTATGAAGGATAAAGAATTTGAGTTTTCCGTTTCAACAAAAAAAGGAAACAGAAGCTTGGATTGGCTGGTTCAAAATACATTTCCTTCACATACCTGTAGATTTTACCCAGAAAATTTAGGATAAGCCAGCGAAGAACAGGGGGAAAGGTTTCAACAAAACATTAAAGAAATAATGGAGCACAAATATCAAAGCTGGGACAAAAACATGCTGATCGACTGCTGTTGGATGTTAATACAAGATAGGCCCGAGATTGAATATGAAATAAAAACGTCAAAAAAAAAAAGTTTCAAAGGGGGGAAAAAAAGAGTACGCATTTAAGCAGAAACTTTGTTTTGTTTTGCTTTTAGCGGAGTTTGAAATTTGTTTCAAACTTTCATGTGCTCAGGGATAATATTTGCTCCTCTTGGTCAATCGTTTATTTTATGTAAATTATTTTAATAAAAACAAATTAAAATTGCATGTAAGAGAGTTTTTCTAGAAGCTGCCATAAGTGGATGAAAGTAGTTTAAACATCAAAGGGGAACTTCTTGATTTTTACTCAATCAGAGGCAACTCCTGAGATCTGGCAACAGTGGTTTTCATGAATTTGCTAAAAAATCAATATGAACTATTAAGAATTGGTATTTACATAGAATGAACTGGATAAAAACTACTGTTGCTAGATAGTACATGTTAAATTCTTCGAGAGAATTCCTTTTCAAATAGAATTTTAGCGAAAATATCGATATCAAACTTACAAAAATTCCTGACGTGCTGAAAAAATATGTTAGTCATTTTCGAAAGCAGCCCGCCAAATTACATAAAAATCACCAAAAATTATTTGTATTTTTCAAAATTTCAATTTTGCAGGCCGGTATTATCACAGGATGTATTGGAGGTTTCTAGACCAGATGTCGCCAAAGTGGTGGTCCACGGACCAACTAGTGGTACGCGAGAAAATTTCGCTGGTCCCCAGAAAAATGTGGAATGTATTTACTTATCACGTTAAGTTATATTTTAAGATGCATTGAAACATAATTCGATCCATAACGATAGTTTAGCACTTAAAAATTTCTTTTAGTGGTCTGAGGGATTTAAATCATGAATTAACTGGTCCGCGTGAGGTCAAAAAGTCTGGGGGGTGACCGCTGTTCTAGACCATCATTAATGAAAAAAAAATCAATAAAAAAAATGAAATCCTAAATAAAAGACCATCATAAAAGAAAATAAGTAAAAAAAAGAGTGTAGACAGTAATTTCCATAAAAAAATTAGTTGACTGCTCAAAAGAAATAATACATGGATAGCATATGTATACGAATAGAATAATACATGAAGTGTCATAAAGTTTATTAAAAAAAACCAAGTTTTTCAAAAAAGTCTCAGAGGCATTTTTTTTAATTCGACTTTATATTCAGTCTCATTATGTTTCTTCAGTAAGAAGTTGACAGTTAAAACTTGTAATAATATCAAAGAAAATCTCAGGCTAGTTTTAAGATTGTAACTCTGGTGAGGTTGTCCGTTACAAGGTTTGAATGAAAACGCTGCGGCCGAATATCAGAATCGATGAAACGGGCCAGCGAGTCCATCATTTTGAAAAAAGCAATTGAGTTATCTGGGGAAAATAATCCGATATTTACACGAAGTCTTCATTTAGCTTAGCAATTAAGTACCGCATCAATCATGTTAGAGGAGCGAAATGAGAGACTTGCCATTTTGAAAAACAACTTTTAATTGACTGTGACAGATATAGAGACAGGAAACATACTAACCCAAATGATGCCCAGAGCTTACAATAGTTATAAGTGAGTTGCGTGTAATTCTTTTACTTTAATAACAGTATTTAGAATTCCATGCATATAACTACTTTGATTATACTTGATAATCACATGAATTTTTTATTGAAGTAATGAAGAAAATAAAAAAGCAACAATGGGACTTCTTAACATTTATATATAATTAAAGTATAATTCATCACTTTTACTTTTGTTTAAATCTTTGCATTCTCGAGCATTTTTATTTTTTATTTTTAAACAGTTGTCATCCTGCTGTGATCACTTCATGAAATCATTTGCTATCGATTTGATGTATTTATTAAATTTATGGATTCATTCAAATGTATATAATTCATATATGAGGTTTAGATTAGCCATAGTAATTTTTCTCGCCAAGTTAGATTTTGATCATTTTTGGCAATCATGTATCAATTCTGACATGCATTTTAGATGACCGCGAATTTTGAACCATGACAAATGCAATTATTTGTTTATTTTTTTTTATGAATATTTTTAATTAATTGTGTGACCTTACATTTTTATTTAATCTAATTTGTATGTTGATGTGCCTCCAAACAAAGCCTGTTTGAAATATGTTACTGTGTGTGTGACTACGGTTATTTATATATATATATATATATATATAGGTCAATTCTCTACTAACAAGAAAATCCAAACAATAAACTCGACAAACACATAGACAGCAGGAAAATCACACAATGAAGGACAAAAGAATAATCGAGATAATAAATATAAAATGGATGCTGCAGTGCCATGAACAATACTGACTTAGGGCAGTTAGTATATAAAAATTAATTTATATAAAAGTGGGGTTGAACATGTTTTTTGGCCAGCCAACCTTCCCCCTTTATTTGTAAATAACACTGAGCAAAAACCAATAGGAAATAATGGATAGAAATATCTAAATCCATTACAAGATAGAGGTAACTTACCTAAAAATTGCACTAACAAATGCAAAGCCCGCGCTAAATCTGAGTGGAAACATTCAATTTGTTGCCAGATTCTATACCCTAATACAGATTTAAATCAAAAGAATGGCTGAAATGTAGCACTTAACAATAGATTACAAATGGAAATAAAAATTAAAAATAGTTGCATATTATAGCATAACTATAATAACACCAGAGTAAATATGAATAAAATAATAGTAAGTAATTTCTAATCTAATATTAGACTATGGAGATAACTATATCAAATTATTTGTTTATAGTAATAAGCTATTTTCAATCTCATAATTTTAATTCTAACTATTTTGAATAGCTTTATTTATATAACTATTAATAAAATAAATTGGGTATTTCTGATTTAAGCAATATTTAGTAAAATGTGTATAGTTATTTATAATGTCTGATTTTTTTGACACAAGAAATTTATTACGTTGTATATAATTAATAACAATATTTCTGAATATAGAAACATGTACATTACTCTCCCAATGAGGAACTTTTATAATATTGAAATTAAATTCTTCTCTTTTATCATAAATATTAGAAACTATTACATTTTCATATAATTTGACATGTATGTCAAGAAAATTTGCTTCATTGTTGTTATTATTTGTCTGTATTAAATTAAGATATTGTGTATTTTCCCGTTGGCAGGGTGTGGAAGCTAGAAGAGTGGCTTTCGGCCCAAGTGTCATCCTCGTCACATAAGCACGGTTCAAGACCCACGGCTTGCCCCTTGCTTCCCGCTCCCGTCAAAATCACGGGGTGAAAAATTTCTCCCTCTATTTCTCGTGCCCGTGATATTTCCGGGCTGGAGTGTTCTAAGTAACGAGCTTAAGGTATCCGACTACGTTCGGAACCATGATTTTGCAAAAGCGTATAAATGGATACTATTTGTGATATTTAGTGTCACTTAGATAAGAAAATGTATATAAAATTGTTTTAAGAATTGTATTACAATAAAAAATTATTTAATTACAATATTTTGACAAAAAATGAACATAGAATGATCCATTTTCAAAATATTCTCCTTTTGCGAAAAATGCTTCTATTATAATAATATTTTGCCTGTATATAGCTCAGACCTCTGTACAGAGGCTCAACTAGAATGTTTGAAATATATAGCTTAGAAGTGGGTTTATCCATGTCTTACGACAACAGAGGGGAGAAATTTTAAGAAAAAAGCGCCGATAATTATATATTTCAATGGGTTGTAACTCTGAAAATAATGTGAATTTTTCAAAAATCACATAGTTGAGCCTCTGTACAGGCAAAATATTAATATAATAGAAGCATTTTTCACAAAAGGAGAATATTTTGAAGAAAGGGTTATGCAAAGTTAATTTTTTGCCGAGAGTATTTAAGTAGTGTAATTAAAGTGTATTTAAATAATTTCTTTTGTCAAAATGTCCTTTAAACAATTTTATACATGTATTCTAATCTAAGTGACACTAAATATCATGAAAATTATCCAATTATGGGCTTTATTAAAATCACGGTTCCGAACGTAGTCGGATACCTTAAAAGATTAAAACTATTTGTTTCTTATGCCTGGAATCATGTTTATTTCTCACCAGATGGCAGTACCAGATTATTAGTAATGCTTTTAGAGAGAGTTATTTTATTTTAAACTAGATGTTAGCACAATCACCATATATATTAGCGATATGTTTTTGTAACCTTAGCTCAGTTACTAATAGTTCCGCTTTCCGTGAATATACGAGGTTGCGTTCTGTGATAAAATATATATAGTTTTGAGTATTGTAAAAAATCATTATGGAATTATAGACAGGAAATGAATTAGATTCTACTTTAAGTATAAATGGATCTGAGAGTGATTCTGAAATAACTGATTGTTTTGAAAGTTCGGTTAGTGAATCTGAGAGCAGTGATGATGGATCTGTACTGTAACGTGTGATGCTGATTTTTTTATCTCATATTTTGAAACTTATCTCACAAGAAAAAATTACTAATGTATTTTTATATTGTGCATAAATGTAATAAAATTCTTCTTTAATGTTTCAAACACATGTTTTTTTCTTTGCCGGAAAACCAACATTCAGTCGTAATACCCTTAAATGTTGGCTTTTCTTAAAAAATTAATTTATGTATTTCAAGCTAAAATTTACCCAAAATTTAAAAATAAATACATATATTGAACATACATTTAGTTTTATATCATTTTTTTGAATAAAAAGAAGTAGTCACTTTTATGACCGTTTTCTTCAAAATGACGCTACCATTAAGGGGTTAAGAGGTCCGTCACCAGTAGTCCTCGTGCTGCCTGCCTTAAGTGCGACGCTTATAAACATACACGTACTCACCCTAAATTTTTTTTGCTCATTTTTTTGGCATGCAAGACATATTTGTAAAGTTTCAAGGAAGGTTAGATTGAACATTTGAATTGCATGGGAGACAAAGCAGCATCGTAAAAGCGAATGGGATTCGTATTAGATTAATTTTCGCTGTCCATGGAATATATGTGGTTAAAAGAAAGCAAAACGGTCAAAGTTAATTAAATTAAAATACAGTCTATTTAACGATGTCGCTAAATCCCGAAATAAAGTTCGTTATATGAAAATTCGTTAAATAGAGATTCATCTTTTAATAAATTTTAAAAACCAAATGTGAAACAAATTTTAAATTCATTAACACAATTTATGGTTTAAAAAAGAAATTATTCACACTTTTTTGAGAATTAATATCTATTTATTTTATATATATAGGAATGTACATTAATGTACAGGAATGCATTGAATTTTCAACTTTAAAAAAATAATTTTATATTAAAACTAATGAATTTTTCAACGAAATTTTTTCTAATTTTAAGCCTACGAGTAACTTTAAACGTACTTTATTTTATAACCAATAATTTTAAGCATACACTACAGCGCGTGCGTTCTTATATTTAATTACTGAGGAAATCTGTTAGTTTAATTTTTGTTTAAAAAAAACTATGGCTATTTCATTGTTCTAGGTGAGTTAGGCACCTGGTAATAACTGTTCAAGGTCATTGATCACCATAAAATGGGCTAAAAAGAATAATTTAAAAAATGTCCTGAAGTATATGTTACAAATAGGGAGGAAAAAAATCGAATTACCAGAGAAAAAGTTCGTTATATAGAAATTGCACTTCGCTATTTGTAGGTTATTTCACAAAGAAAATTATAAAATATTCTTGGTTCCAAGACAAAGTTCGCAATATAGAGAAATTCGTAAAATAGAGGTTTGTTGTATGGAGGTTCGACTGTATAAACTTTTCTTGTGATTTTTAACTGAAGGCTTAGATGAACCCAGCTAAACTTGAATGTGCTTTACAAGTATCTTTAAGCAAGCTCTCTTACAAATCCTTCTTCTAAGCTGTTCCCCACAATTTTATTAGCTACGCTTCTGCTTAGCAGCACTTGTTCACCAATAGCACGATTCCTTCACATGATCAATTTCGTATATCGAATAACGTCGTAAAGTAGCCCAAGAGGTTTATTGAGGGAGAAACGAATGAGAACCCGCTACAAGATCTTTAACACGTTGACAACCATGTTAATTTTTAAGATTCCGACGTAAAAGGACAATACTTAAAAATAATTTACTATCAAAATACACACAAATATGATATTACACAAAATTCATATTTATACTAATATCCTACGAATTTCATACAAGCTGCATAGCAGTGGCGAGTAAACAAGCTATGAGATTACTAGCAGTTGGCATCCTAGGTCAGAAGTTGGCACATTGGGACTCGAGAGCCGCAAGTGGTTTTTGTAAAAACGGTTGAAGGCTCTTCGAACTTTTAGCTATACTGAACTCCGTGGCGCAACAGCCCGTGAGGGCTAAGGCCTACTATACCTATCTCAGCTTAAGTGACCTTAAACGCTGGGGTGCGCGTGCACATGTTTTGGTCAAGTGGTCAGTCTAACGATAAACCCCCAGTATTCAGTTCCCAAGCAAGCTTGGTGCTCATGCATCAACCCACTAAAGGGATGAAAGGCTGAGACGACCTTCCCCACCCCAGAATTTAAACCCAGGACCTGTGGCGTGGAAGTGCGATACACTACCACTCAGCCACTGGGCTTCACTTTTAGCTATACGAATTATTAAAAAAAAATAATTATACACACTAAAGTTATTGTTTTCTTTTATTTTTATGCTTTGAAAAGATTTACCTTTTATTTGCGTCTACAGTTAAACATTTGACTGGTTGAAGATTTATTTATTAAATTGTTTTCCCTTGACAAAGCGTATTGAGAATCAGTAAAAATATTAAAATGAGTTCTTAAGCAGTTAAAATGAAATTTATTGGTCGAGATGCCGTAGGGAGCAAACACTCCTAAGTGTTTTTCAGCAGCATGTGCTTATTTGCATACAGGAATTAGGGAGCACTCTTGAATCTGAGCAAGAGATACATATAAGCCAACATAAGAAAAAAAGCACATTCTGCATTTTGTAACAAACTTATGAGCTTACAAAAAGAGAGTTGAAATGACTTTTATATGCAGGGACAATCAAAGTCAATTTTAAGTGTTAGTGTAAACGTGAAATTTCAGAATAAAGTTCCTACGGTATTATTGGTTGAAACATTTTTCCAATACGTTTGGAAATTTAACTCACGACATTATGATAATTTGACATTTTTTGTTCTAGAATTAGCCCACAGAAATAAATATATATTCGATAGTTCTTAGTTTTGGAAGGAATGAAAAGTATTACTTTGTGTAAAGCTTTATTTAAATATTATTTAAAAAAAATTAATTGGAGTACGACAGTCTCCTCCGCGACTGCTACCAGGGGCTCCTCTAAACTCAACGCGTATGTGGCTCATCGTAAAAATGGATATTTGTGAATATAAATGGCTCTTTGACATTTTAGTTCTTTTATTTCACAACTTGGCTCCTCTCTCCAAGAGCAAATTTTGCCAATTCCTGCCCTAGGTAGTAAGGAGAATTACGAATTATCTGTCACCCATCTGGCATAGTAGTTAGCAACGCTGACTGCTGTGCTGTAGGGCTTGGGTTCGAGTACCTGAAAAGGCATGGATGTTTGTAAATGTATAGGGCCTTTTGCAGCATGGGGGTACTCTAAATAGCTGTCGAGCCGCAAGTCCTCTCATGTGGTCGGTGGAAGTGGAAGAGAGATGGGAGGCCTCTGACCACAAGCAGGGTGTCCTCCCTCAAAATTGGGAAGAAAACTGAGCAAAATCGTACTGTCACCTCTGCATGGTGCTCAAGGATATACGGTTAACGACAGGTGTACATCTAGTCCCTTGCCATGTTAAATTTCGTGGGCCTGGATCTGATGCAGTCGAGAGATCAGGTGGCACAAGAAACAACAACAAAAAATTATCTCTTGCTTCGCATTTAGCATGTTTTAACACGCTTTTATTAGTTTCACCTTATGTAACGGAATTTTTGAACTCGATTTTTACCCACTTTAAAAGGTCAGATTTATTCGTAATTTTGCACACTTGTCAAGGACCGATGACAATACAATAATTTTGTTTCATTGTCCTGATCAGGATCATCAGGATTAACGATTTCCAATTTCCTGATTTGGCGACTCATTCCAAATTCCGTTTTCAGATTTGATAACTAAAATATTAAATTACAACCCTAAAACGAAATGGTTAATATAAATAAGTGTTCCTAAAATACGTGAAAAAGGAAGGATGTTTTTGAGGAAAGGATGAGTTCTCCAAAGTGAATATTGAGCTCCTTTTAGTGAAAAATATCATTGACTTTACACATTCTTCCGCATTCAATATTTCAAACTTAGCACTTCCAGATTTTCTTTAGTTGGCTGATCCTACATTTTGCAAACCAAGCCGTATCGATGCACTAACACGATGCCGATGGCTATTCCAGATTCTAAAAAGATGACGCATTTGAGATTATTTCATCAATGAGTAAATGATAGTTTAAAAAACTAAAAAAAACAAGCTTTTACTGTAGATCGTGCTAAAAAATGAAAAATAAATTATATTTTAAGAAAACTAAAAAACACGCTTAAATTGTTAATTGAACTTAAAAGTAAAAAACAATTCTTAATATAAGAATAAAATGATTAACGAGAAAATTAATGTCATTGAGGTAAAAGCGTGGGGTAGTTAGTGTTCATACTACATTTTTGCACTAATTCTGCATTTCAGAATAGAACTAGTAAGAAAGTATAACAAAAAATTGATATAGAACACCCCACGCTTTTACCACATTGACATTAATTTTCTTGTGAATCATTTTATTCTTATATTAAGAATTATTTGTTTACTTTTTAGTTCAATTAGAGCAATTTAAGCATGTTTTATGGTTTTTTAAAAATATAATTTATTTTTTTAAAAATTAAATTTACTTTACAAGTTTTTATGATTCTACATACATTGTTCTTTAACCGATTCAGGCTTATTTTAAGACCAAATGACAAAAAGATTACTAAAAAAGTTTAATAATGGCCTTATATTTTTTGAAAAGCAAAGTTGTTCTCATACACACTTTAAAAATTACACAGACTTTCATTTTTAAAATTTTAAATAAATTTTATGTATAATGTAGGCTATTATCAGATTCATTGCGTGCAATATAATAACTATGCAGTATGAATGTATACATTTGGTGCCAGAAGGAAGTGTACCATACAGCAACATAGTAGTTACTGCCTGGTAGATGAAGACAATTCAATCTCTTTAATAGATCTAATAAAAAGGAATTCTTTTTTTGAATAATTTTTTGACGCTTTCGTCATATTTACATGCACTAAGACATTTAAAATATATCTCTTTCTTTCTCAGCTGAGGAGTTGCAATGAAATACAAACGATGTTTTTAGGTAAAATAAATAAAAATCCGACCATTAGCACAAACTGATCAACATATTATGGTATCCAACTACTTGCGATAACTTTTTTCTTAAATAAGGGGAGATATGGGGATATTTTTGTAGTTTTTAAATTTATTTAGTACATTTTAAGAAAAATATGCTAAAACTAAGAAGAAAAAAAAAGAAAAAGAAGCTATTGCTACTAAAATGGGAAAAAATTGGTAAAAATTTACAAAACATTACATAAACAAGGCCTACTCTGTACAAAAAGTTTATGAACAAATTTTCATAAACTTCACTATTCATTTTTGAAATAACCTTTAGGGGATAAGAGATATTTTAATTTTTACAAAAACTAGAGCATTTTATCTTAATTTTTATATGAAAATGTCCCCCCCTCAAAAAAAAAAAACCGTGATTATATTCCCATAAGGGACTGTAAATTTTGTAATAAAATCAGTGATTTATAAATTTTAAGGTTAAAACACTTCTACTATTACACAGAACACAGAAAATTTCAGTTAATTATTTTCAAAATTTTTTGAGCAATCACTGTCTCCGTTTGAACATTTTCAAAACACACACACACACATTTTGAGTAAAACGCGTTTTAAAGTATGACATCTTGCTTAAAGTAGTGGCATTTGCTTTTATTAAAACACTTGTAGTTTTTGTTCTAGTGAACGGAAAATAATAAACTTGGTATTTCTATAAAGTTAATAAGATTGCATATAAAATAAAATTATAAAAGAAAAAAAATTGTCAATTTTTGGCAAAATTTACAATTTTAGGGTAGTCGGATACTTTAAGATTATCAACACACATAAAATAGACAATTCATAGAAGAATAAACCCCTTGCGATACTTTGTTGTACACGGAGCATCGTAAATGATTTCAATAAAAACAAAAATTATGGTTTCATCATAAAGCAATACGTATAAACCAATACCCACCACCTTTTAAAACTTCGAAAGTTATCAAATCATTTTTTTCTCTCTGACTTAAGCAAACATTAACCTTCTATTTAAAAACCAATGATTCTAAGCGCCATCTGTCCCACTCGATGTTTTTTTTTTATTGATAATTTTTTAAGCTATAGCACGTGTTAGAGTCAACCCTATTCCAACAAAATGACTTTCTGGATTCTCGCTCAGTGACACTTCCAAACCCAGATCAACGCTGATAAACATTTCTGGAAACCTTACGCTTTCTCCCTGTTCCGTCTATGAACATTGCTGGGTCCGGATTTCCGGATCCACGAGCACTTACCCATCCATAACTTGGATACTGTCCACCCCGGACCAAGCTGAAGTGGTCTGCACCGAATTGTTAGGGTTTCAAAGGGTACAATCTCCCCCGCTGGGTTTTTTCCAGTGCCGAAGCTAGACCCCTGTAGGAATAATTATTTCCCGACATGATTGAATTTTTGAAGACGACGTGTGAGGTCTTACACGTTAGAAGAGGGCAGGTGATGAAAAGAAAAATGGACGCAGGTTGGACATGTTAGGTGAGCTAAAAATAGGAAGGGAGTACTATATTATCCACTGTTTTGAAGGGTTAAAGCCACATTTGAAGAATTACGTTTTCAATCATTTTCTATGGTAGGGTTCCGAGGTTATTTAAGGTATCCAACTACTGGTAACAACTTTCTTTTTTTAAAAAAAAAAGATGGAGGCATGGAAATTTTTTCGTGGTTTTTAAATTTATTTAGTACATTTTAAGAAAAAAAATACAAAAATTAAGAAGAGAAAAAAAAATTATTATTAAAATGGAAAAAAAAAAATGGGTAAAAATTTAAAAAACATTACAGAACAACAAAACAAACGTTTATGAACAAATTCTCGATTTTTCAATTTTGATGTGTTACTTTGGTGTTCATTTTTGAAATGACCATCAGGATAAGAAATATTTTACTTTTTACGAAGACTACAGCACTTTATCTTAGTTGTTATATGAAATTGCTTTAAAAAAAACAGCGATTATATTCATATAAAGGACTGTAAATTTTGTAAAAAAACAGTGACTGATAAATATGAAGGTTAAAACACTTCTACTGTTACACAGAAATTACACAAAAATTTTCAGTTAATTATTCTTAAAACTTTTTCAGCAATCGCTGTCCCCGTTTGAGTTTTTCGAAAAAAAAAATCACATTTTGAGTAAAACGCATTTTAAAGTTTGAGATCTTGTTTAAAGTTATGGCATCTGCTTTTGCTAAAGTAGTTTTGTTCTAGTGAATGGAAAATAAAAAACTCGGTATTTTTATGCAAAGCTAATAATAAGACGGTCTATGAAATAAAATCATAAAAAAAAATGTCAAATTTTGAAAAAATTTACGATTTTAGGGTAGGGTTTTTACTTTAATCAAATGAATCTTTGACTGTTCTTTAATAACTTAATGTAAGCTAGAACAACGATTTACTTGTGGTCATTAAAATTCGTGAGCAAATCAAATAAACAAACGATATTGGGATACTTTACATTGCCAAGTAAAAGCCTACAGAATTTTTTATTCACATTTATTATACACGCAGCTCTTTTTACACGGTAGATACATTCTTTCGAAAACCATGCAAAAAAAACCTGTTAAAAATACATGCGACATATGTTAAATTGGGGGATATGTTCCACAACTTTTAAAAAATCGTGCAATATAAAGAAAAAAAAAACTTTACAAATTTTCCTAAGCAACCGTGCAAAAAAACTAATAATGAAATTTACGTTGCATATTTATAAAGCAAAAACAATTTACGCTTATTACAAAAAAAAAAGAGTAATTAATTAGTGTATACTGAAAATTTAGTGTATAAATGCATATACCATACAAAAATTCAAATTGAAAGTAGGAATGAAACTATTAACAACAACTATTCATCGCTACTAGGCAACGAGTGTACATATTTATTACGAACTGAATAAAAAATGCTATTTTCAGTTGACGTCTCAGATATGTCGAGCTGAACTATCGGCTTTGATTCAAATGAAGAATTTCGTTCGTTATTAACAATCATTTAATACTTCAGTTAAAAAGGAACAAAGAATAACGAGACGTTTTAAGATTTAGAATTAAAATGAATTAAAAAGAAAAGTCCTCTCTCTCATGAAAATTGAGAGAAAATTACGCGTGAAACTCAATTTTTCTCTGTGATGTGTAAAATGATAATTTAATTTCACATTAAAGTATGGAAAACATAAATAAACAAGAAAAACGAACTTGTTCAAACATTAATAGGCAGCACATCAAGCTATGCCGTACTCATTACGACCATGAAATCAAAATATGATATTAATATATTGTAATATGCTCCTATATTTAAAAACTACTCTCAATTAAAGATTTATTATTCTTTAACATTAAGTGATTGATTGTTTTTATTAATGTCACATCCTCTGAAGCAACATAAAGGTTCAATGAAGTAACTTACACCCCTGCATCGCGTGGGGGGAGGATAGATTCTAGGGGGCCCAAAATCTGACTGACGCCAAGTATATATGTACCCTTTGCAAAATTCGGCTTCGGGACCAAAACTTGACTCATGCAGGGGGCCCTAATATTCTCCGATAAGGCACTGTGAAGATTATTGGCGACATGTACGTAATTTTGAATCACGGCCGTAAGACGAAGATGACATCCGAACTAGTACCCCATTCTCCAAACTTCCACCTCTCACAAACGTGGGACCTTGAGCCTTGATATATTTAACATGTATCAGTTCCGTTGCATGACTGATCTTAAGGGGCCTGAAGACTCAAAACCACAACTCATTATCAATGACGCGGACCATGACTACTCACGGTCACAGTGGACATTAACCCCTCGCGTACCATGTAACCATTAGTGGATACATGCTATGTATAGGACAAAATCCCATTGTAACCTCATATGGATACATAGGTTACTTAGATGTACAACAAGTGTAACCAATACAGGAAACAACATAAGGTAGATTTTCTTTTATTGCGATTGAATAAAGTTGCAATACTTAAGGTACAAAATGTCTGGGTTATACAAACATTAAGAGAAAAAAAAATTGAAAAATTAGAATTATAAATTTTTGCGAAATTGATCGAAATGTTCCTTGGAACAAAAAGCTTTTCCACATGCGTTACATAAGACTATTGTCGTCTTTGTTCCATTTCTTCATCACGAATAAATAAATCCGTATCAGAGTCATTGTCGTATTCATCGATTTCCTGCGAATATGCCATATTGGCAAGAAAAAATAAAAAAAAAGCAACAAGAATAGTTATACAAACTGTAGAAAGCGGAACGAACGTGCGTCTTAGTCAGCGTCAAAAGGAAAAATGAAATGTGCATCGTAACTTCAAAGTCAGTATCCCCCAGAAATCTGGGATTTCTGGGAATACTCGAAGGCCCAGTCAGGTACGCAAGGGGTTAAAGGGAGACCAATCAACACTAATGCATGATTATAAACACAGCAAAGAATTTTAAAAATATATATCACACACACACACAAGATTTTCAAAATGATATCGAGTTTGCATAAATTAAGGGAGAAAAGATTTGAACATTATCAAGCACCAAGACATTTATCAATTTTTTTTCACGCAAAGATAACACACAAATGAATATTATTTCCAATCTTAGAAATATGGCCTTTCGCTGAGTTTAGTTGTCTTCAAGGATAAAGTTTCGGCTCCACTGCTTTGCCAAAATTCGCAAACTTCCTTTCATTTTTTTTTTTTTTTTTCTTAATTTTATTTTTACGGAACTATAACGTTAACTTAGAGTTCCAGATCCATGAGTCAGCCTC
Organism: Trichonephila inaurata madagascariensis; assembly: GCA_019973955.1. Lineage (NCBI taxonomy): Eukaryota > Metazoa > Arthropoda > Arachnida > Araneae > Nephilidae > Trichonephila > Trichonephila inaurata. Next base: position 109,836 of record BMAV01026715.1, on the reverse strand, counting down.
TCTTTATCTTTTTCGAATGGCTTTTGTTTAGTATTCCGGGAGCGTTTTGCACTTAAGATCGCGGCAGTGAAAAATGACGGTATTTTGCGTAAACAGTGGAAATAGAGGGAAAAATATTCAAAAAGAAAAGCCCAAAAAGTTTATCAGAATACCAAATGTGGATAATTTGTCATCCATTTTCAATACTTCAGTGCTTAGGTCTTTTGTTAAGAAGTAAAAAAAAAAAAAAAAAAAAAAAAAAAAATTTAAAAGAATAAATGAATTTATAAAAAAAAAAAAAAAAAAAAAAAAAACATCGAACATTTTTCATGGTTTAATGGATTTATAAGTGAAAAAAAAGTATACTGCATGGTTATATTTCGAATTAAAGAGCCGCTTATGAGCAAATTTTCTTCGCAAACAGCGTACATATAAATGTAAAATAATTCGTTTTTTTTTTAAAGTTTATCAGTCTAGACTACAGTTCTGACGAAACATTGTACCTTGTACAAATTTCTTTTATTTACATATTTATATAAAAATGTTTACATGTATTCTACCTGAACTAACATGCAATATGCACTTCGGGGGGGGGGGGAAACGCTATTTAAACCAACAATTGTTTTAAATTTTACATTTTTAAAGATATTTCATTATTTTAAAATTCCCAGTGCTTCTACAAATTTTAATGTTTTTGAAAAATTTATTCCCTAAATATTTTTCTTAATAACTATGTGCTTGCCATTGGTATTACGGCTTGATTTTTACAATTTTTTTCGTATCATGGACACTATACAAAACTGTAAAAAAAAAACAGCTATATTTAACTCTGAAGAATTTTAAAATAATTATTCACCTAAATTCTTATTCCACGCACAGGATCATCAAACATATTATATACGAGGCACAACCAGGAAAAATTTCAGAAATTAATAATGAATATAAAAAAAGTCTTAGAATTTGAAATACGTAATTATCGTAACAAATAAAAACTCGAGAAAAAGTCATTTAAAGTTTTAAAAACTAGTAAAATAAATGAAAAAGCTAAATGCAGAGGTCATGTGTTCTAATTTCGATTTTCTCTTCGACATGCCGTTAAAAAAAAATTAAATAACTGGCTAAATTACTACAGAATTTTGTATACACATATTTAAAATAGTCACAAAATTAAAATGAGGTGATAAAAGAATTCGATATTTTGGTCGTTTTTCGGGTGATATGGCCCCTTAGCGGAGAAATTTTAAAAAATGTTTTCTAAGGGTAAAATTTAGCAAAGCAATTATCACTTGTTAAGATCTTACACAAATCTTTACATTTGAACTAAAATTAAGAACAATAAGAATCAATGCTTGTTTCGAAGATAAGTAGAAAAACTATTCGGTACACCACTTTTAAAAGTAACATTATTTACTTTTGAACTATATATAATTTGCCAAATTCATTGATTTTCATTTACACTTTTTCAACCGTAAAACTGCTAACAGTCGGGACAATACCGATAGCTCATAAAAGGGATAGGGTTCTCCAACAATAATTCTATAAAGTGAAAAATTCTATAGAAAATGCTTTGCGGCAGCTCTGAAGTGAAGTTGCTATTGAGAACCTTTGTAACTAAAAATGGAGAGAGCCTTTGTAGTGTGGGCCGGGTTAATAGAGTTGCTTCAATGGAGGGCTTGAATGGATCCCTCGTTTCACGGTTTGTCGAATATGCCCACACACATTTTCATTCTTTGGGAAAGGAATCGATTTCACTCTTTTATATGCTGCGCCATATTTTTCCCTCTTTGCTTCACAGTATTTATTACTTACTTTTTTCAACCGATGCCCTGTTCAAATTTTTCATGTCCTCTCTACAGCTTCCTTTTCAATTCCTACTATTAGTTCACTCTCTCTCTCTATATATATTTATATATATACCTCTTGTCCAAATTTTCAATCGGTAATAAAATACATTTAAAAGCGCTCAATTGAGCTGAAATTTTATATACACGATTATTTTGGATGGCAATACGGTAATTTAGTTATAATTAATACAAATTAATTGATTAAAACTAATTACTAAAAGAACTACAGATAAAACCACGTTGGCATCCTTTTTGGCGACTTGTGTCAAAACTTCAAAATGTTTTTTTTTCCTCCCATTTTAAAGCGCTGAAATTTTCTGTACACGATTTTTTGGGCAACAATACGATAATTTAATTATAATTAATGAATATTAATTGACTGAAACTAATTATTTAAAGAATTACAGATACAGTTATGTTGGCTTCATTTTTAGCGACTTGGGTCAAAACTTTAAACGATTTTTTTCTCACGTTTTTAAGCATTCAGTTGAACTGAAATTTTATATACACCTTTGTTTTGATATGACAATATGATACTTTAAAGATAATTATTAAAAATTAATTGCCATTTAATATTGTGATTCTATCTTATGTATATACATATTTATATTAATGTATCCGACTACGTTCGGAACCATGATTTTGCAAAAGCGTATAAATGGATAATATTTATGATATTTAGTGTCACTTAGATTAGAAAATGTATATAAAATTGTTTTAAGAACAGTATTACACTAAAAAATTATTTAAGTACAATATTTTGACAAAAAAGGAACATAGAAGGACCCATTTTCAAAATATTCTCCTTTTGTGAAAAATGCTTCTATTATAATAATATTCTGCTTGTATATAGCTCAGACCTCTGTACAGAGGCTCAACTAGAACTTTTGAAATATATAACTTAGAAGTGGGTTTATCCATGTTTTACGACAACAGAGAGGAGAAATTTTAAGAAAAAAACGCCAATAATTATTTCAAATGGTTGTAACTCTGAAAATAATGTGAATTTTTCAAAAATCGTAGTTTAGACTCTCTGGAGATGTCTTTACTTTACATAAGCACACACACACAAAATATTATTATTATAGAAGAATTTTTTATAAAAGGAGAACGTTTTGTGAAAAAAGGTTACCCTTAGTTAATTTTTTGCCAAAATATTGTATTTAAATAATTTCTTTTGTCAAAATGTCCTTAAAACAATTTTATACATATATTCTAATCTAAGTGACACTAAATATCATGATAATTATCCATTTATGCACTTTTTTAAAATCACGGTTAGGAGCTTAGTCGGATACCTTAATTGTAACTATGTAATAAAAAGTACCTAAAATAAAATTTTTCTTTGTTGATCTAAGTAGGAATGCATTTAAATATTTTTTTTTAAAATTACTTCTTGTTCTTATACAACATCTGGGCGTGTAATTACAAAAGTCCCCATATTACCTCACATGAAACAAGCGGAAAAAGTACAACTCAACTTGGTTTAAATTTAAGCTTCTTTAAATTAAGGTTCAATACTCTTGAGTATGATTTTTATGTGCATAATTTTTAGTACGTTGAATTTCTGATCAAATTTATTCGGAAAAAATGACACATTTTGAAACGTTTTTCTTTTATCGAAAATGATTCCATGATAATAACACTTTGCCTATATGTAGCTAAGAATTCTATACCAGAGTTGAAATAAAACCTTTGAAAAATTCACATTATTTTCAGAGTTACGATCCATTGAATTAATAGCGGGTGCTTTTTGTTAAAATTTCTCTACTCTGAGCGGATTGTTCATAGAGAAATTTTATGATAAAATTTCTCTTTGAATAAATCCGCTTCTAAATTGTGTGTTTCAAAAATACTGGTTTAAGCCTTATATAGAAGTCTTAGCTACATATAAGTCAAATATTGCTATTATAGAAGTATTTTTCATAAAGAAAGAATGTTTTAAAAATGCCAAGTCTTTCCTTTTTTTGACAAAAAATGGCATTTAAATAATTGTAACAATATACTTAATACAATTCTATAAGTATATTCTTATTCAATTGACACTGACCATTAAAATTTTATTCAATTATACGCTTTTTTCAAAATCACGGTTCCAAATGTAGTGAGTCACCTTAAATGCATCAAATAATTTTTTTTAAAAAAACCAGGATTTTTTTTTTTTTAATTTTAAGAATAAATGCAATTTACAAGTAATATTTTATTTAAATTTATAATAATAAATCTTGAAAAAAATTTGAGAATACAAACTGCATCAAATGTACAGTCACATATTATTCAATACTGTCGAAAATTAACCGAAAAAATTGGTTTGTTGAAACATATTGAAATTATTTCTCAAACATATATCTCTCTCTCACTTTATATTTATAAAAAATGTAATTTTTCACTAAGAAAAGAAAAATTTCAAAAGGTCTATCGATTACAAATCGTGAACAGTTTATACATTTGGAAAGGGAAAAAGGATAAAACATCCATTAAATTCCTCTATTAAATTCAAAAAAAAAAAGAAAAGATTTCTTTCAATTTCATTATAATGTTCTGATAAAAAAACGAGTAAGTAACTTGTTCTAACATAATGTCGTCCATCTATCTAAATCTACTTTGTAAATGTCATGATCTACCAAACAAATGGCGAAAAAGCTCAACACTCTGAAGCCGCACACGTTCGTACCTAAGAAAGAATGCTCAATCGCCTTATTTGCGGATTTATGCTAATCTTGAGAGTTAAGAGCATTAGACTATTAGAGCTATTGGTACAAATGGAGAGGTGTGTGATTATTCAACATCCGTTTCAAAATTTGCCTTTCACTTTTTAGTAATGACACAGTTTTTATCAAGTAGATTTTGTTGATAATAAAAGGTGAAGGCCGTGAAGAATCTGGAGTTTAAGGAGTTTTACGATTAGGCAATTAACTCCGTTACCTTTGGTCTGAATAATTTCGGCAAAAGAAAAAAAAAAAAAAATATGTGTGATTTTTGTTTTGTAGATGTGTATGAAAAAAATCCTTTTCAAATTTAAAAAGAAAAATATGAGAAAAATTTTAAGAAAAAATTTTAAATGGGTATTGAGTGTGGACGGTACACATAAGATTCAACTTTTGAATGGCAATTTTATGGGGGTGTATATAATTTCTTAGACTTTTATATCCTTTTCTTTTTAATATTATATCGTAATTAAAAAAATGAAGGAAAAAATTCTTTATTCTTCTGAAATCCAGTAATATTTATTTCAATTATTTTTTTCCTTAATGGTGAATTAATTGTTAACTATCAATTAGTTTTTGATGAATTAATTATGATTATTTGAGTTAAAGGTAATTACTTGTTATTAAAACTATTTCTCTTAATAATAAGTGAAAACTGAAACCAGAATAATTATTTTTAGCTCTAAGATATTGAATTTTCAGCTTTTTTTTTTTTTTTTTTTTTTGTAATATAAATTTGCCAAATAGAGCAGTTCTTGGAAGTTTCGTTATGTCTGTGGTGTGGATTACTTGTGTATAAGCATAACTTTCCGAAATAAAAAAAAAATGTAGAATAATTGATATTTTTTATATTTTTTTAGTTGTGAAAAAAAAATCTACCTTATATGTTTTTTAACCTTAGGATTTTTTAAAGAATGGTTTTAACTGATTCCATCGTAATTTTTTGAAGTCAAATTCTTTTAAGTAAATTTATCTTAATATTCTAATAAATTTTACATCAACACCATTACATATCAGTTTGAATTTGTATTTGATAACCATCATATTACACGTAGTTATGAGTTTCAATAATCTTAATAGATCTGTAGCAAAAACTATACGAGATAAATCTAATTCTTAATTTTTGATATTTTATTTAAATTTTTCCCAACTTACTTTTTTTTCGTGCAAATTGATTGTTTCTAAGTGTCGGAATTATCGAGAATTTTTGACTATTACAAATCTAGAAAAATAAATCAATGAATAAAGCATAAATTATATCGAAACTTCAGAAATCACCATGTTAAAAAGTACAATGATTTTTAGTTTTCGTTTATTCATTATTATCAACTGTTTCTTAAAAATTACATAAAGAACATAATTATCAACATTGATTGCCTCATAAAAGAATGAAAAGACGTTTTGAATTTTTCTTCAAAGACGGCTTTTTATGAAATGTTTTAAAACATAATAAATGTGTTTGAAATATATATCGTATTTCACATTTGCCTATAACTCTTGCATTACTCTTCCTTAATTGGCAACAGCATTGATTTTGTTCTTAAAATTGCCATTTTTTTTTTAAATATTATTCAAAATGAAGTGAAGAATATTTTTTTGAAAAAAATATTATTCCATTTTCCCACAATGGAGCCAAACATAATCTGAGTAAGTCAATAAAAGAGACCAGACCAACACCTGTAAAGTACTACTAGTACTTCGTTCTAGAACAGGGGTGGCCAACCCAAATGACCTCGCGGGCCACTTCGGAAAAACTTAACAATCCCGGGGGCAGCATGTAAAAATATATATCTTTATATTAGATTTGGATCCATTACAAGCATTTGTTGGAGTGAAAATTTAAAACAGACTGATATATTATTATTGTTTTCATTGCTTTTCATGTATACAAACATAAATAGTATAATAATAATAATGGAAAGATCAAATAATGTTTAATTTATTTAATTAGTGAGATATCTGTTTCTCTACTCTTTCACTTAGTTTTTGCAAGTTGATCTCAGTGCATGTGTATTTGCGTATAGTAATGGATGTTGCAGATTTTCGTGCGTTAAGTTAGAGCACGATTTATGTTTGAGAAATTTCAATTAAGAAAAAAAACAAGTAATATAAAAAAAGATTTTTAAGTCAATTCCTACTTAGATCAACAAAGTAAAATTTTATTTTAATTACTTTTTATTAAATAGTTACAATTAATATAAATATGTATATACATAGGAGAGAATCACAACATTAAGTGGTCATTAATTTTTATTAATTATCATTAAAGTATCGTATTGTCATCCAAAACAATCGTGTATATAAATTTCAGTTCAACTGAATACTTTAATACGTGAGAAAAAAAACCTTTTCAAGTTTTGATGCAAGCCGCCAAAAATGATGCAAACGTGGTTGTGTATTTGTAATTCTTTAAATAATTAGTTTTAATCAATTAATTTTTATTAATTATTATTATATTATTGTATTGTCTTCCAAAATAATCATGTATATAAAATTTCAGCTCAATTGAGCGCTTTAAAATGTATTTTATTAACGATTGAATATTCCACCAAGATAAATAAATAAATATATAGAGATTGTGAGCTAATAGTAGGAATTGAAAAAAAGAGATTCGCAGTAACAGAAGCAGCGTAATAAAATAATAACAGTTATGGGATTTATTTTTTACCGGGGAAAAAAACAACACACTTTTTAAACAAAAAATATTGTATAAAATAGTCGAATTTTGTAAATTTGTAAAGAATCTAGCAGGCCGCAAAATTATTCAAGGCGGACCACATGCAGCCCCCGGGCCGCGGGTTGTACACCCCTGTTCTAGAAGAATGTTTATACCTAGGTATAATTGCAAAAGACTAATAAGAAGTTGTAACCTTTTACAAGAAATTCAATTTCAATCGTTTTCCCACGATTTTCTCTTTGTATTCGAATAGAAAGTACCTTTCCTAGACCACCTGTTACCACAAAATCTCCTTAAAAGTGTAGTGGAAGAAATGGAAGAGGATTATTGTTAAGTGAATGTGAAAGAACTTCCCCACCTCTCAACTAAAATAGGGGACTGTCAAGTGACAAACTTGAAAGACACCCCCGCTATGTTCTCTCTCTCTCTAATGTACTCAGGTAAATCAATCACTAGTGGTCAAATAGGTATCAGCTGCAAAGCCACAGAAAATCTGACCCTTCTGCATTTTTCAAAGAACTACTCCAGATCACCTTGAAAATGGTCCTATCCTTTTCTTGGAATTAGCTTTCGGTGGAGCCAAGAATAACTTCTGGAAGTTTTCAAGAATTTTTTGTTGCTTTTTTCACCTTCAGGGATTTGTTTGTTAACAGTAATCCTAACACGTCTCCTGTTTAATCACGTGACATTCTTTTACAGTAAGGTATTTTTTGAGTCTAATATATTGCAAAAATATAATATTTAACAAATATAAATTTTATTCTAAGGTTAGGTTCTCGTATTACATTTATTTAAGTTTACTTTATTGTACTACACTTTGTTAATAAAAATGATATAGTTTTTAATAGACCAGATACTAGAGACCAGAAATGTCCTAAACACTAAGGACAAAAGAGCAAAACAGATATTGGATATATTTAAAAATATGGATGCTGTGGTATGATAAGAAATGCTGATTAAGGATAAATTTTGATTTTATAAAAAAGTAGGATTTAACCAGTTTTGGGGCTAGACTATCTTACTTTTTATAACATTGAGCTAAATCCTATTGAAAATAATAGATAAAAGTTCTTAATCCATCATAAGAAAAAAGTAATTTGTTTAAAGAAGCATTCAAAAATGCTTCGATTACGATGCACCAGTGAATAATAAACAAGTTATTGCCAGATTTAGGATCCAAATACAGATTCGAAGATATAATATTACTGGCTCTATTGTAGCAAAGTAAAAAGTACAAAATTATTTTCACAAAAATAATTATAAACTAAATAAATTAAATAATTAAAAAATTTCAGAATTAATACTAAAATTTAAAATTATAGAAATATTACTAAAATTTAAAATTATAGAAGTAACACTAAAATTTAAAATCAAAGAAATAATACTAAAATTTAAAATATTATAGAAGTAACACTAAAAATATTTTTGTATTTGACTACATTATAATACCAAGGTTTAAAACGAAATATTTTGAATATATTATTTTTAAGAGCTACACAGTTACGTGCTACCTATGAATTGAATATGTGTGTAGGTAATTAAAAAAAGATTTATAACTTGGAAAGAGGAACATTTTCTATATATTCTTTATATAATATCAGCAAACTATTAACCTATAAATAAGAATTCAATCCTTACAATATAAAAATTTCTTATACAAATAATTATGTACAATTGGACCCCGATTTAACGAATTTATCGGGACCAAACATTTTGTTCGTTAATTCGGGGTCAAAAAAAGTTCAAATTTTTGCACTTATCCATTGGAAATTCTACAATAAGCAACTACAAAAAAAAAATTATGGTTAGAAATTACATACTTTTTAATCAACGGCTACAAATACTATTAGTGAATGATTACACATCAGTTCATGGAAAATTTTAAAATGTTGATTATAATAGATGTTTGTAATTCTTTTGATTCCTGATTAGAAAGAATTCTTTTTCGCCATGATGCAGAGAGGAAAATACTGTGTCATTTACATCCTGCAGTATAAGGTATGATTTCCCAGTTTCCATGCAATGTAAGGCATGAGAAAATATAACAGTTTTGATAGGAATTTCATAACCAATTTCTGCATCAGAATCGTTATTCATTGGCTCAAAACAATCAACAATTTCCTCAACTTCTCAATTGTAGATCACCAAATGTAAAATAATTGTTAAAATATTAAAATATCCCCTGCGTTGTGGAGAGGGATGAGATAAGAAAGGAATTACCTGTCGTATTCAAGACTCACTTGATAGGTTACACTCATGACTCATTTGTATCTATATAGTCTAATAATGGCCATCAAAGTTTCCCGTTGAAATTTGCTGATCACAAGAAAATTCTTTCTGTTCCGGACAAAAAAGATATGTCATTTAAAAAAAAAAAATCCATTTTTTTTCTAATACAAACCAATAAAAGAAAGTTTCAGTGGTTGAAATAACTCGTTAATTTGGGGGTTATTATTCGTTAGATAGAGGGTTTAGCTTTCATTTTTATCCGGGAAAGAGAAAAATTCGTTAAATAGGGGTTCGTTAAATCAAACAAAATATTAAAAACACTGTAAGTTTTCAATATGTGTATTTCTTTCAAAAAATTTTGAAATTTACACTTCTCAAACCTATTGTTCTGATAATGGAATTAAGAAATACTTTCACAATAACTTTATCAGTAATAGGTTTGGAAAAAAAATTGAATACTTTTAGGTATATATTGAATACTCACAGTTAAAATTATATATTTCATTAATTCCAAGTTGTATTTGTTTAGTTAAATATTGAAACGCTTAACTTAAATTTAGAACAAATCAGTTTGTGGAAACTTAAAATCTATAACACTTGAAATCAATAAGTTTAGAAAGCTATTAACAAAAGTTAATTTTTAAATAAAAGTATTGCTTTTATTTTCTTACATTCATGGCCATTAATTTTTCTTTTTAAAAAGTAAATCATACTACTAGTTTTGATGAAAACAAAATACAAATAACACTTTTTTGTAACAATTAAGTAAAAAAAATACTAATAAAGAATATTTTTTACATAAGTACTTCTAATTTTTCGCTATCCCCTGTTATAATTAAGATTTCTTGATCACTAAAGATGTATTCAAAAATGGTTAGATCAGAGAACAATAAACAAGTTATATTGCCAGATTGGGGGGATCCAAATATGGATTCAAAACTGTAATATTGCAGGCCGTATTGTAGCATAGCAATAAGTATAGAAATATTGTGACAAAAATAATTATAAACTAAGTAAATATTAAATTAAATACTAAAATCACATACTTACTAAAACAATTTTTTTGAATCAATACTTTTTTCGATAAATAATATGCATTCTTACCCTTTTATATAGTTCTTGTTTGAAGCCTCTTTGTACCTTTTATATTTACGGTCCTTTTTTCTCGCATAGCAGCCTTATACTCCAAAAAGAATAAGAAAAACTCTTAATATAAACACTATATCCATTTTTTATTGCTTACACATTCCCGCAGGCTTTTCTCAGCAATCAGGTGTTCCCATTTTGTTGTAATTGGGGGGGGGGGGGGGG
>BMAV01026715.1:82870-96198 GCA_019973955.1 Trichonephila inaurata madagascariensis | reverse complement strand
TTAAAACTTGTAGTGGATGACACTTGATGTTAGTACAGTTTTTTCACATATTAATTCCTTAATTAAATTATATTTTTTAGTTTTAAATTTATTTTGCGTTATTTCTGACGAAGTTAGATTTAGCACCAATAGATGGAGCCAGTGAGTTTTTCTAACGGATTTTTTCTTGATCTCAAACGTATTTTTTTAAGCTTATAGTGGACGACACTTGATGTTAATACAGTTTCATTAATTAAGTTTAACTAAAATAAAATTTTTCTTTGTTGATCCAAGTAGGAGTTGACTTTAATTTTTTTTTACTTGTTTTTCTTTGAAGAAATCTATAAATTTTGGTACAAGTTTAAAGTGGGCTTATATATAGATCTTTTAATTTATGCGGTGTTTGAAATGGAGCTTTTATTCTAAAAAAAAAAGGTCTCATAAATCATTTAAAATTTAGTATCAGAATTTGTTCCCAAATAGTTAGCAAAACTTCTGTTTGTTCATTGGATGACTGAATGTATATGATCATCACCCTGTGGGATTTTTTCCAGGGCAGAAAACATAGGTCGATGATCCCGTGTCGTATCCGAATTTCTTCTCCCGCTCATTTTTAAATAAAACAAACAAACAATGGTACAGAAATTATGACCAGCACACAAAGTGTACAAGGGAGAAAATGAATGGGAAAAATATAAACTAAACTCAGAGGCGCAACAGCTTTTGAGGCCCAAGGCCTACTATGCCCATCTTACACGTGGCCATTAGGTGCTGAAGTGCATGAACAGATGGTCACCCGGAAGCGAAACCCCCAGTGTTTAATCCCCAAGCAAGCTTGGTTCTCATTTATCGATCCACTGAAGGGATGAACGGCCGAGTCAACCTTGCCCAAACTGAGGATAGAACCCCGAACCTGTGGTGTGAAAGCACGATACGCTACCACTCGGCCACTGGATTAAAACAAAACTATCGTCGTTGATGACTTTCTTTATAGAAACTTGATTGGAAAATATTGTACTTGTTTTTCCCTCTAAGTGACATTTTCCTCCTCGTCCCGCCCCCCCCCCCTTCAATTCGGCTTATATACAAGTTTTGAATTTTGAGTAAGTTTCTGAAGAAAAAAATATTCTCAGTTTATACATGGATCGGCTATAATATTATTCAGAAATATACGGTAATTAAAAAAATACTTTCTAAATTGAAAATTGCAAAATATATTTTTTACAATTTTCTCTGATTAACCCGTTTAGGACCGGTGGCTTTTCCTGTTAAGCCTAAGTTCATTTAAAAATTCATATAAAATCATTACTGTAATAAAATACGTCGAAATTTATAGTTTATAATCATTCCAAATTCATATCACACGGTGTGATCGTTTGCATCAGAACGGGGAAAGTGAAACCAGGCGTGGGCTCTGAAGGAAGAAAATCGTGATCATATACATGTGATCATGGTCCTGAACGGGTTAAATTAAAATATGTTGTTATTATTTATGCCACCTGATCGACAGTAACATCAGATCAAGGCCCACGAAATTCATCGTGGCTGAGGGCTAGATTTTTACGTCTGTCGTTATGCTTAGCTTTGAGCACCATGCAGATGACAGTATCATTTTGTTCGGTTCCTCCCAAATTTTAAGGGAGAACACCCTGGGAGGGGGGTCAGGGCCTCCCACCTCTCTTCCCCTTCCACCAACCTAACGAGAGGACTTGCGGCTCGAGAGCGATTTAGAGTACCCCCATGCAGCGAATGCACTATGCATTTACAAATATCCGTGCCTTCTCCGGGATTCAAACCCAGTCCCTACGGCATAGCAGTCAGCGTCACTAGCCGCTATACTGGATTCGTGGTAGATTGCTCAATTAAAATATAATAGGAGTTATTAAAAGTTTCAGAGACGAATCTCTCATGTATGCAGGCCCTCAGGTACGTCTTTTCTTGATGCCCTGGGCCCCGACACAAATATAGATCCCACTTATGACTCTTAAAAGTAGACAGTACACGGAGTACGTTGTCAAATACTCGTACAAGCAATAACCCAAAACAAATAAATATGCCTGACTTACAATCGCACAAACTGGTTCGACCGACTGCCACCGTTTGACTGAATGAGTAATTATTGTGTATGGAGGTAGACCTCTGTCAGTATGTGGACGACTTTCATCACATGTAGCCAGTTGGCATATCGTCCGAAATTCCCAGTTTTTCTTAGAACACAATCGAAAATAACATTTGACCTTTAAAATTATTCAACTTGTGATCTTATCAAGAGTGAGTTGTGAAAGAGATGAGATCCCCTTTGTGACCGAGACCCAGTTGGCCATCTACCTTAAGGCTGTTTTCGCCGTATCCATAAGAGTGTAAACCTAACGCTGAGCACATTTTCAAACGGAAAAAAAAAATGCCTCAATTTTTATAAAAAATTGTGACATTGCAACTCATGGATTTAGTTAAAATGTAGTATTTTAAAAATTTGAAAATATTTCATAAATAATTGTTTTTTCTTTTTAACATGTAAAGGGATAGCTCATTTAGCATTACGGTACAGGAGAAAAATTGCGAAACACATTTTATAAAAGAAAAAAAAAATGTTTCAACTCGGATAAAAATGAGTAGTTTGATAAAATATGTGCTTCTCTACCGGATAGTGAGGCCAGAATATAACATTAATGTTTGAGTACTTTTATATCTGAAAAAATATTCCGAATTTGGGTCCTATTCTTTAACATTAGCCGAAAACAGCCCAGCCCGTAAGACGTCCCTATGCACTCGATGCAACAACTGACAAATTGAATAGATTATTTACTAAAATATTTATTGCGTGCAACTTCTAACTAATACATATGCAGAAATCCTGATAGTTTAAGTAAGAAGCTCAGTGAGGAAGAGAAATGGAGTTTTGAGATTTTCTTAAACTTTTCGTACAAGTTTTTTTAAAGAAAAGAATTACTAGGACACATTTGTTTTGTTTTTTACCCCGCTTAATATTACCCGCATTCCAAACTCCATTATTTATCATATTCTGTTATTTCATTTTTCCTTATCGCTGCTCTGAGTATTTAGAAATTTATAACTTCCTACAACAACTGCTACATATTTGTAATACAGGCATACCGCACCGCTATGTAAGCCACGGAAATTAGGTAAAAAGAAATCTCTCGAACTTAGACGCAGAAGATGCTCTTAGCAAAATCTATGAAGCGTAATATTAAGCTGATAAGGAAAGCATTTTGTAGCCTAGAGGAACACATGAATTCCAAAACTGCCAAAAGATATTCATCTTTACCATAGCTTGTGTGCCATTTGGAAGCAGAATTCACCCAGGCATGTAGAATATCGCGACATAGTGCCGCACATTCAGCAGTTGGATGTCTGACATCTCAATTAATAAATCAATCACACAGACAATAAGATTTGGGAATCGAATTCAATCAGCACTTTGAACTCACTATCTGTTACCAGTTGTGTGTGTGTGTGTGAATAGCTTTTTATTAGATAGTTTGACTTGACGTACGATAATTGGAATGGGTTTGGCAGCATGCAATGTTAGTGATAAGCAGGGATGAAAATCATAAACACACCCAACTCTTTTTTTTTTTTTTTTACACTGTAGATATATTCCTTAGAAAACCGTGCAAAAAAGTGTTGGTAAATTTAGGGATATGTTCCCCAACTTTAAAAAAATCGTGTAAGATGAAAAATCTGTAAATATTTTTTTAAAAAAAAAGTGCAAAAATGGTAATAATATATAAAAACTATGTTACATATAACACAAATAATTTATTTTTATTACAAAAAAGTTATAATTAGTGTACAGCGAAAATTCAGTCTATAAGTACGTACAATATATGAAAATTGAATTTGAAATGAAACAACTAACAACTATTTACTAATTGCTGCTTGATAACAAGCGTGCAAGTTTATTACGAACTGCGTCAAAAATGCTATCATCAGTAGATGTGTCAGATATGCCTAATACAATTGTCGGCTTAATATTAAACACGTAGGTCGTTTTTCTCTCCAAAAGTTTGCATCAAAAACCAATTTTTCAAAAAAAAAATTTGAATAAAAAAGGAGAAATCAAAGAAGAATTAAATTGAAAAAGAATAAAAAAAAGGAGAAATTAAAGAAGAATTAAATTAAAAAATTAGAATAAAAAAAGAAATTAGACAAGAATTAAACTAAGAAATAAGAAGAAATTAAAGAAATGAATGAAGAAATCAGAAGAAAAAGAAGAAATTAAAGAAGAGTTAAATTAAGAAATTAGAAGAAAAAGAAGAAATTAGAGAAGAATTAAATTAAGAAATTAAAAGAAAAAGAAGAAATTGTGGAGAAGAATTAAATGAAGAAATTAGAAGCAAAAGAAGAAATCAGAAAAAGAAGAATTAAATAAAGAAATAAGAAGAAAAGAAATTAAAGAATTAAATTAAGAAAGAAGAAAAAGAAAAAGCAGAATTAAATTAAGAAATTAGAATAAAAAAGAGAAAAGGAAGAATTAAATTAAGAAATAAGATTAAATGAAGAAATTAGAAGAAAAATAAGAACGTAAATTAAGAAATTAGAAGAAAAAGATAAATTAAAGAAGATTTAAATGAAGAAATAAGGATAAAAAAGAAATTAGAGAGAGAAGGATTAAACGAAGAAATGAGAAAAGAAGAAATTAAAGAATTAAGTGAAGAAATTAGAAGAAAAAGTTGAAATCAGAAGAAAAAGAAAAAAATGAAAACATAGTTAAGAAATTAGAAGAAAAAGAAGAAATTAAAGAATTAAGTGAAGAAATTAGAAGAAAAAGTAGAAATCAGAAGAAATCAAAAGAAAAAGAAAAAATTAAAACAGAGTTAAGAACTTAGAAGAAAAAGAAGAAATCATAAGAAAAAGAAGAAATTAAAACAGAATTAAATTAAGAAGTTAGAAGAAAAAAAATTAATTTTCCTTCGGAAATATCCAAATTAATGCAAAATGTTTTCAGGCTCAAAGTCTACTAGCTCTAGTCATCACTTAATTTGGTTGACGATATGACAGCTGAGAGAGTTATAGTAACGCATTTCGATACATTTTATTTGTAAAAAAAAATTTTTTTTTCAGGATCTACGTTTAGTTTGAATATAAGTATGTAGTGAAAAAAGAATTGTGTATAGATTTTTATACATTAAAGAAAATTTCAGATGTAAGACAGTCAGGCACGACTGGTTTGAGAATTAAAATGTGACTTCAGAAGTATAAAAGAAGCATTTTTATGTGATGAAATATCAAAAGGGGAAAAATATTGGTTTTGAAATAAAACCATTGTTTAAAATATTAATGATAACAAAAGAGTTGTAAGAATAGTTTTACAGATTAAAATTTTGGAAGGAATCCTTGCAACCAAAGAAATCTTTATAATACATTAAACGTCTTGTTTTTAAAATTGCTTTAGGGCTAACAAATTTAGAAAGCCTTATTAATAAAATAAAAACAAGACAATTTCTACGAAACTGAATCCGAGGAAAATTTAATAGATGAAGAGTTTTAAGAAGACTGTAAGTGAATATGTGTACAACAATAGAAAATTTGTAGGATCTGTTACTATATGTAACATACGAACCTCTTTCATAACCAAACTCCACAAACTTGAAAAAGTCTATGAAAGTGTTATGAGAAATCTTACAATATTTAAACGCATCTCAATCGCATTTTTTTCGTTTCTTGTCTAGAAAAGAATCAAATATGCAAAAAATCAAAGTCAAAGGAAAGATAAAATACAATAGGGGTATTTCAAGCATGGGAGTGGTTTGTTTAAAATAATTGATTACAATGAAGTAGTATGTTTACAAAATGAAAAGCAAACTAATAATTAATTAAATTACTTATATATTTTTAAATTTGTATTTAATTTCAAGTAAAATTGTACGATGTATTAGCTTGAATTTCCAATCGTTACTTTTACTATACTTATACAATGTCATTGGTTATAGTTAACGTAAAGTTAAATTTTATTCTAAACAAAATATTAATAATACGCAGTGTATCTTTTATTTATTAAAAAATGTGCCTACATGAGTTTTTATTTCCCTTTGTCTCTTACTTTCTTTCTTTTAAGGAGCCCAATATCTCTCCCGCCCGTTGCCTCAACTGACCTTAACCCCTTAACTGGTCAATTTTTTGCTCAAAATGTTTAAGAAGGCACATTTTTTTTTCGTATTTAACTAAGAATAATACTCAAAAGAATGAGAAAATAGATGAATTTTATTTTAATTTACAATTTTAAAGTTTTCATACTATTTTTTGTTTTATAATTATAGAACTCACAAAATCTCCTGAGTTGTTTGCTTTTTGTAAGTACTCTCTGCATTCTATGAAGAAGAATGTTTCATGTATCTTGAAAGAATTTCTTTTATTCTTCCAAAAGTTTTTCATGTTCTTACCTCTTTTTTAAACGGTTGAGAGTTTTGTGTGTATGTGTATATATACACACAATTTGAAGCATGGTGTAATAAAAAGTCTTATACTGTAATCGAGACTGAAGCATAACAGCATTTTCCTTTCGTCTCAAGCTACAAACTGCACATTCTCCCACTGATCCCAGTTCTTTAGCGCAAATTTTAAAGAATCTAAATTCCTGACTTCAAAGAAAAATTCCCGCCTTCACCACAATGAAAATCTCGGAGGAGAAGCATTTCAGTACCATGGACAGACTACAACTCTTATAAAACACAAATAATCTCGCTATAAAAATTAAAAATATGTGCAAATCAAAGATAGAAAAAAGAAATATTAGTGTACGCGAAAATCGGTTGCGGTCAGCTTTCGGTAGCCTGTAAAGTGTAAGTCTAAACCTGTCTCTAAATGAAACCAATCAGCTTAACAATGGCGATTTCCTGTTTAAATTTGAAAATCGTAAGTACTCTACATCAATGCTTCTCAAACTTTCAATATTTGCGACCCAATATTCAATCATAATTTTCATTGCGTCCCCCTTCCTTACAATAACAATGTATTGTGGATTCAATAATACTATACTTTGACGCTAAAGCCAAAATACGACTTTAACTTCTTAAGCGTCACCGGTGTATATAAACGTCACGATCACCCAATACGTTAATTCCTCTGTCGTATTATATATACGTGTTTCCGAAGTACGATCTTTTCTGTGCATTTCTATCCATAAAATTATTCCGAAGGTTTTGGAATGCAATAAAAGGATCTTGATATTGTTTGCGAAGGATTTACTTATATCAGAGGATTTCTTAATTTATGCCTTTTCTCCCCCCACCCCTCACAACATATGCGTGCCTACGTAGAAAACGGTGGCATAAGGGAGCGAATCGCGTAACTTTTTACCGGCAGTTAAGAGATTAATTATAAACCATACAAATTATCAAGATAAATGTTAATTTTATGTATGTAATTTTATATATGACAAGTTCATGAGATCACTGGTGTGACGTCTTCGATTGGGGTGAACCCCACCCTTCTATTCACGCTAAGTTTTATGGCTCCGACTAGATGTTAAGTGACAAGTGCACATGGCCATGGGGTCATTGGTTATTGTTTGACCTCGGGCAAGCGCCGACACCCAGACTGGCAGTCATAATGGTCAAAAGAGAGCTGGCACCCATTGACAATAGGCGAAGCCAGTACAAGAAGCACACTGTCGCGTTGGCAGATGTCAAGAGGATGAGTTTATAGAAGAAAGGTGGTGTGATGGACAAGTGTGTCCAGATGTTAAACAAGAATCATGGCGCTCTTAGTTTCCAGACGGCCCGGGAGTGTATTTGTGTGTACCGCACGAATAGGACTAGGAAGGTCGAGGGGAGACTTTTGTGGCCGGCAAATGAGAAGGGACGAGGGGCATGGTGTGTACCCGCTCTGGTGTTTAAAAAAGGGTTTTATTAGGAGACGGGAGGAGAGCCCTGAAAAAAAAAGAGTTGGATGGTGGAGGATAGAGATTGGAGAGACCCTGAACGCCGGTGGCGTTGGAGGACTTGAATCCAGGGTTTAGAGAGATTTGTCCTTTCGGACAAAGGATTGATCTCCCGTGATTTAGACAGAATGCACCGGTTTGGGGTATAATTTGGACTTTATTGCTTCATTTATAGTAAACTGAGAAGCAAATAAATAATTCTTTTATTTTAAAATTAAGACGTGACAATTTTTTGTTTGTTATCTACTCACGACGTTACACTGGTAATTATTTTCTTATAGTATTGTTGAATTAATTATGAAATACATTGTGCAGTACTAAATTATATTATATCATTGTAAATATTTATTTTGTTTTTTATGTCAGATTGTATTTTGTTTGTTTACTTTCAGTAAATTAATAATGTTTTTAAATAATCTTTTGTTTTCGACTTTTCAATGAGCTCCCGCCCCCCTCGTAGTGTTGTCACACGGCCCCTCCCCAGTTTGAGAAAAGCTGCTCAACATACATTACGGTAGAAATAAATTAAGAGAGAGAGAGAGCTAACACCCTTTTGCTTTCAAACTACGTATTATACTTCGTCAAAGAGTTTTACTTTTGTCCAGTGAAGAATTAACTCGTTTAAGTAATCCTAAATAAGTAAAACAGTAATAATAAAAAAAAATGGACTCGTGTCATTTTATCCTTCACTACTAAGTGCGCCAGATAAGCAATTGCTTTCTATCCGATTTCTCATTCTAATCCGGTGTCACCACTTCCATCTTCATTGACTCATAATGGGGACGAACAAGTGGAAACCATCGACTTGGGTAGAGTAGATATGGACGCGATTACAGTTGTAATCCAGTTCAATCCGGATTTGAATGTTTTCAAGAGTAAATACCTTATTAGGTGCTCAGGGTCCATTTCGTAATCTGCACGCTACACATTTGCCTAACCGCAGAGGTGGAGATGATACAGGCTTTTTCTACAGCGATTATCCTTCCCAAAGGGAGCAGGCTGTAGTGAAAGATTGGTATTTGCTTTAGGGGTCTACCAATCTATTCGGGGGCGTGTTCGATCTTTCGCCCAATATTGACTTAGGGGCTTCCGAGCTCACTGCTCAAGTTCCGAGGGAGAATAAATCACATAACATAGCAGCTTTTAGATCCGCATGTTTGTAAAAAAGAACCACGTAGAATGTTTGTAATGTGCAGTAGGCTTGCGAATAGGAAATGTCACCTGTTGTTGCAAAGTGCGCTCCATTGTAATCCCTTACTCTTTTTTTTATCCTTCTTTTCTTTTTCTTTTATGAAAATTTTCTTTTCAGGTTTTGAACTCTCTTTCCTAATACTTTAATCCCTTCTTTCTTGTTCTGAACACCATCTGTTATTTTTAGAGTCGTATTTCTTATTATGGAGATTTTTTTTCTTTCGGTATACTGCGGGGAACAAGTTGGTTCTATTTTTCATCTTGTGACTTAAAATTCTAACTCAAAATGAACAGAAAAATTTATATTTAAAGTTAGAGCTAAGAAATTATCTTATAGTTTCACACTCTTTACGATAAAAAATGAAATAAGCATTGGCAAGCTTTTCAGATTTGGCACACGGTGCAATGCGATTCTCAGTGGCACTCTACATCGTAAGTTCCCAACCTTTTTTGAACTGGTGCCCGCTTTTTTAGCGAATATTTCGATACCACCCCCTTCCACTCCAGATAAATAAAAGTGTATATAATACATGGTGAAAACAAAAATTAATTTTAAAACGATATTCTATTACTATAGAACATATTTTTTAATTTAATTTTTTTTCCCAAAGCTCCCAATTTTTTTCTAGCTTCCAAATTTGAAATAGCTATTGCCACAAATATATTTAAATGTGTAATATTATATATTTTAGTTTTAGATAGGATATTGTTGGAATTGGAACATTATTGAATTTCTTCTTTATTTAAAAGAGTGGAATAAAAGTTTTAGCTTATACCTGTCATAAAGAAGCTTTTGAAAGAAGGTTTTAATCATGTAAAGTAATTCGCAATAAACTATTGCTTTTAAAATAAAAAGTTTCAGCCCTTAAAGAATCACACGTGTTAATTCCTGGTCAACATATTTACTTATATTTCTTGTGTGTGTGTGTGTGTGTGGATAATACATGTAATGAAATACAGTGGACCAGTGGCGCACACAAGGGGGGTGTCCTAGGGGTCCGGACCCCTTCCAAAGCTCTTGATTATTTTTCAAATTGATTATAATTCTAAGTATATAGTACGCAAAATTTAATTAAGTATTTGTTATTAATGATTAATTTTATTAATTAATGCTAATTATTTATTCAATAATTAGTTTTTTACTGTTTTTGTTTCCGAAAATCGACAAAATCAAAAGAAGCATGATACAAGAATGGTGGACTTGCGACCCTGGACACCCCCTTGAAAAATTTCTGTGTGTGCTACGGCAGTGGACGAAACATTTTTAAAACTGCTTACAGATAAAGATAACACGTACACTACAGAAATTAAAATTTACTATATTATTCAATTGAATGTAGATCTAAATGTAATGTAATCTTTGATTTTTGCATCCCTTTCCCGAACTACCAAAATATGTGAATTTTCGTACACGTGTGTGATAGAGAAATGATTTAAATACATACAAGGTTACCAGAATTAAAGTTTACTTTTGTTAGTATATAATCAGCATGTTTTGTTTAGTCTGTTTTAGACTATATTTTGTTAATCTCCCAAACCATTTCGTGCCACCTCAACGCCCCCTAATTTTCTCTGGGTCTTTTACTACATCCCTGAAATCCGCAAACACCCACAAGGGGGCGTTATCAACCACGTTGAAAACCTATGTTCTACACTATTCTATAATTTGTCAATTTGAATGGTTGGAAGTTGATAATTATGGAACAGAATTCCATGAACTAACATGCTCAGAATGATTGCAGTTGAGCTATGAAAGCGTAATTATTCACGGAACTACGAAAAAATTTGAAAGATAATTCTAACGAAAAATTGATTGCTGTTTTAAATTGTTGCATGTAATTGCTGAAGAGATTTAATTGTTAAAAATAATTGCATGTACTCTGTTTTCCGTTTTTGGTTCTTCATATCTTTGTGAGCATTTATTTTTTCATATGAAAAATATTTTGAGCCCACAAAAAGGAGTTGTTTAACAACTGAATATCCGGAATCATGTGTCTAATTGAAAGTCACAAACTATACCCCTAAAATAGTGGTATTAAGTAGAACGGTGCACAGGCAAGGTTAGCATTTTTTTTTAAAATATTTTTTTATCTAACTGTTGTGTAGGAATACTTATATTTTATGTTGTTAAATTCTTATTTTAGTAAATATTTTTAAAATACACGTAATACATCATATATGCACAATTTTAATATTTTGTTTATATTGAAGGAATAGTTATATTTTATGCTGTTTACTTTTTATATTAATAAATATTTTTAACTGATGCAAAATTAATATATAATAATATTGTAAATTTGGATTCTTGACTTTTATTCGCTTGCTCTTCATGCTTTGCCGTGGGAATAGAATTGTTTCAAATATTTTCTGCGGTGGGGCATCCTAAATCATATCGGTAGATTGGTTTGGCATACTAAAATTACAAAGTTGCCACCTCCTGGTGGAGAAGATAAAAAATATATATAGCATTACAGTTGTTTTGTTTAATTGTTGTTCTTGTGTTTTTTAATACATAATTATTAGCATTCTTCACTACTCCCACTCGAACTTAGAAAAGCCATTTGTGTCACTAACCGTATATCAAATGCATATATAGAGAAATTTGATTTACTTTTTTTTCTTAGGACTACTGGTTCGATTTCAATTTCCTCAAAGAGATTTCTAATGAAGATTTTTATATTGTTGCATTCCACCTACCTTTTATTGAAGGCAAATCATTACCTTACTCTTTAAAATAGTCTACAATTAAAATTCATCTTACTAAATATTTATTCAGAGAAATTTGCTACCGTAAATTATGCAGATTACCTCCCAAGCAGAGCCGCTTTATTGCCGCTACAATAGCTTAATACTCCAATTATACGGGGGCTGAGAATCAGAGTTCTTTATTTATTTTTGTCGGCAAAAATCTAAAAAAAAAGTTGGGGGGTCAATCCTCGGGGGTGACGAAGGGTGGGAGCACGTGTGCATTGAGTCATAGATACCTACACGAAATTCGAATGGAATTCCCCACCTGCAATTCTACCTCCCCTTTTATACCCCCTACTTGTTCCCTCCTCCCCTCGGTATATGTTCTCCATGTCACAGAAATTCGCAGGTGGGCTTTCTAGGAAAATACCCTACTATTCACGAATTCGTATGGGGGATAGCGAAGAAATTGGCCAGGTTTCTTTTCAGACCCCCACCTTTACAAAAGAGGAGACGGGGGAGTGATTTTTTTTATTATTTATTTCGCTCCTTTTTTCCAACGCTTACAGTTTTTGAGGTATTGCAATAAAATTGACTCGGTTCCTCGGCCAGAAATGAAGTTTTTAGAGCTACTATACAGGGAGGATTACTTACATTATTATCTACCATTGCGAGGAATTCCGGGGATTTTGCAGTAAAAAAAAGGCACGGAATTCCGAAGTTTGTTTACCAAACAAGTCCGGAGTTTTTGTGGGAGACTATCGGAAGATTTATACTTGAGAAAAGAGCATTTGCCATTCCGGAATCCCATTGTAAGTCAAGCAGAGGATTAGAGATTGTGATACGAGAAAGGGTAAGGAAACCAAAAATAAAAGGTATTGATCGTGGTCTGCAGAGTCCGATATAAAACGCTGCTTACGCTTATGAATTGAAATGGATACCCCGGCTAAAGCACCACGAAGAGAATATTTGGACAAGATAAATCCACATTTTCTCTTTGCTTACGCATGTCAAAATGATTTACTAAAAACTTAGAGGATTATTTGGAATTACTTGAGAGCTTTTGTTGTTATATTCCATTCATGTCTATCTTATACAAGAATCGGTAAACACGCACAGACTGTGATTCCAAATTATTGAGATCCAAACTGAAAAACTTTCAAAAGATTTAACATAAAATACATCTACGTTCGAATTTTGAATTTATTTGTTATTTTAGCACATACTCATTTTATGTTGTAAAAATAATTTCACATCGAAGTATACTATTAATTCTAAAAGTTGAAATCATAAAGCATTAAACTACTCTTGAAAATTGAAAAAAAAAAGGTCTTTTTTCAATTTCTACTCTTACCTCACACTCTCCCTAGTTCAAATCTTCGTTAATAAAATACTTTTTTATTCATCCACTCAAGTTCAAATACATTTTTGCAAATTTGTAGTGGATGACACTTGATGTTAATACAGTTTTTTTTCAAATATTAATTCAATTTAATTAATGAATAAATAGTAAGAAACAAAAATAATAATGTAATACCATCAGTAGCGCACAAAAAAATTTTCCAAG
>BMAV01026715.1:35428-68699 GCA_019973955.1 Trichonephila inaurata madagascariensis | reverse complement strand
ATAGCATACGTTGTCAAATGCTCGTACAAACAATGACCCGAAACAAATAAATGTGCATGATTTACAATAGCACAAAACGGCTCGACCGATTGTCGTCTTTTAACTGAATGAGTAATAATGGTGCATGATGGTAGGCCTAGAACTATACAAGGACGTAGGTCATCACAAGTAGCCAGTTGGCATAGCGTCCGAAATTCCTAGTTTTTCGGATAATACAACCAGAAAAAAAACCTTCGACCGTTGAAATTATTCTAATAGTGATCTTATTCAGTCTGACTCGAGTTCGAGACAAAGCCCCCATTGTAAATGAGGCCCTAGTCCCGGCCCAGTTGGGCAATGCCTTAAGACAGTGCTCCGCAACCTTTTTATCGCTGCGGACAGGTCAACGTTTGATAATTTTACCGCGGCCCGCTGAGGGTGGGGCACGTTGATTGTTTATATTTTATATTGTTTTGATTTAACAATTTTAATTTAGTTACATTTAAATATGCCTTCAGAATATAATATAGTTACACCAAAAATGAATAAAAGTGATTTAACGTGGAATATAAAGTGATTTCCGTGGTAAGTTGTGCAAATCCGAGAGAAATGCACCACTTTAAATAAAAAGGCAATAGTTTAATGTTCTTTAGGCGGCCCGGCACCATTTGATCCACGGCCCGGTACCGGTCCGCGGACCAGAGGTTGCGGATCACTGCCTTAAGACATCCCTGCCTGTTTATTCCTTTTTTCTTCCCCCAGTTCTCCAATATATCACGTATGTGGAAAACGGTGGCATATGGTAACGAATAGCGTAACTTTTAATCGGCAGTTAAGGGATTAATTACAAACCATACGAAAATTATCAAGATAAGTGTTAATTTTTGTAAATAATTTTATATATGACAAGCCCCATGGTTCACTGGTAATTATTAAACTTTTTCTTAACTTAGCATTGTTAAAGTAATTATAAAATACATTACACAGTACTGATACATTTATAAGCGTATTATATCAGAGTAAATGTATGTATTTAATTTTTTATTATGTCAGAATGTATTTCGTTTGTTTACTTTCAGTACATTAATATTTTTGTAAATAATTTTTTGTGTTTGACTTTTCAATATGCTCGTGCTCCCCTCGTAGAGTTATTACGTCTTCCTTCGGGGGGAGGGGTTGCACCCCAGAGTTTGAGAAATTCTGCCTTAATGTGTAGTACAACTGCATACAGCAGTTTTGAATGCACAATATACAATTAAACCTATTCACCCTTGCCCGGAATGGTCACTGATCAAACGAAATACGATGTTTTTTATTGCGTCTGCAGTCTACCGTGAGACGAGAGTACGGTGCATGCAAAAAGGAACATTATATCGCACATTTTTCTCGTCTCCTCTTCTTTTTTTTGCCCATTGGGTCGGTGTCTATTGTTCTGCTGTCATAGCACGATCATTCCTCATTCCCCTGGACACAAGTGATAAATCTCGTTCACGCAGTCTCCGATAATCATCGACAAACTCTTCTTCGATAATTACGTCACGAAGCTACTGCTATCTACCAACCTTACGTGCCGCTGCCATTTACCCCACATAATTGTTGCCCTTTGTATAGCCTGTGGCGCAGACCGGGCGATTTGTATATGTCAGGAAATTTTCTGACAATCATTCTTGGGCCCTAATTGTTCCATCGCCGAGGTCGGCCGGGCTGGGGACACTCTCGAATAAGGGAATAATGACGGTTTATTGGCAGATTTGTCATTACTTTTTGCGACAGATATATTTAAGAGTTAGAGAAACGGAAAGGAATCGTTTTCTGAGATTTGTGGTTGTTAGTATTTGGGCCTTGGGACGGAAGAAAAAAGTGGGTGGTATAATAAATTCGAAGATATTCGAGATATGAAGATCCGTTCAAGATAAAAAGATTAATCGACACTCATGGTGAATATTTTAGGATTATTTATCATATTCTTTTGAATTAATCTATGTGAGGTTATGCATAAGATATAAAATCTAATCAATATATATTCAAACTATTAAATTAAATCGATTGTAATTCTGATAAAATATCTTTTTTCCCCCTAAAGATTACACATAATACCGAATACGTTGGACATGGACCGTACTAAGGAACATGGGATAAAGACTATTTCATCTTGAACTTTTCTTTGCAGGATTTTTTCTTTTTTTTTTGTGAAATAAATCAGGGTGAAATAATTCATGCTCTAGATTAAAGGAAAAATGTTTTTAAAAAATCCTAGTATAAATATACTGTAACAACTTACTAAAGATTGTTGGTGTTTGGC
Organism: Trichonephila inaurata madagascariensis; assembly: GCA_019973955.1. Taxonomy (NCBI): domain Eukaryota; kingdom Metazoa; phylum Arthropoda; class Arachnida; order Araneae; family Nephilidae; genus Trichonephila; species Trichonephila inaurata. Next base: position 66,418 of record BMAV01026715.1, on the reverse strand, counting down.
GGTTCGAGCAAAGATCAGCCATATATATAACAAGTTTTAAACTCAAATTCATTTTATCTTTTTTACTTTATCACCCAACGGAAGGTAGGAAATGCACTTAGTAAATGATTAGAACAGCAATCGCACAGCTTAAGGTATCCGACTACGTTCGGAACCGTGATTTTGCAAAAGCGTGTAAATGGATAATATTTATGATATTTAGTGTCACTTAGATTAGAATACATGCATAAAATTGTTTCAAGGGCATTATGACAAGAAAAAATTATTTAAATACAATATTTTGGCAAAAAATTAACTTAGAATAACCTTTTTCAAAATGTTTTCCTTTTGTAAGAAATGCTTCTATTGTATTAATATTTTGCCTGTATTCAGCTCAGACCTCTGTACAGAGGCTCAACCAGAATTTTTGAAGTGCATAACTTGGAAGTCGGTTTATCCATGTTTTACGAAAACAGAAGGGAGAATTTTTAAGAAAATACGCCGATAATTATTTCAAATGGTTGTAACTCTGAAAATAATGTGAATTTTTCAAAAATCATAGTTGAGCCTCTGTACAGAGGTCTGAGCTATATACAGGCAAAATATTAATACAATAGAAGCAATTTTACAAAAGGAGAACATTTGATAAAAAGGTTATTCTAAGTTAATTTTTTGCCAAAATATTGTATTTAAATAATTTTATTGTTGTCATAATGTCCTTAAAACAATTTTATACATGTATTCTAATCTAAGTGACACTAAATATCATGAAAATTATACATTTATGCACTTTTTTAAAATCATAGTTCCGAACGTAGTCGGATACCTTAAGGCTACTAACATATAAATATAATTTACTTCACTTACTCTTGGAGCACTCTTACTTCTACGCTAGAATTCACTGTAAATATCTTTCTTAATTATACGATCTCCGGTCGTAAATCTAATTCACAATTTTAATCACTTTTAATCTCCAATCATCAACTATCGACTAACCTCGCGTACCGAAATGCCAACGCTTAAACAGAACAACTCATTTAAGTAAATCAAATCTTCTTCTTCGAGAGAAAGTTTTCAACAGAACTTTTAGTTAAAAAGAATAATTTTACCCAAAGAGGATTAATGGAAGGTTCGCAGATAGACCCGTTATAATATGATATGAAATAATAAAAAAAGCAGTATGATGGAAATATCCATCACGTCACTCAAATTTACATGTTAAACTCAGCATAAAATAAATAAAGAAAAATAATATATCTTTGCATCATTTTTATTCCTGTGTGATGATAATTACAAAAAATTATTATTATTATTCTAATTTCTTCTGCTTTGCGGTACTCGCGCGTCCTTAGAATTTTCTTCATCTAGGCCATTTTTTGGCAGCCAAACGCATTCAAACTGGTCCAAAAAATCTTCAATGTTCCTCTCGTCTAAATTTCTCTACAAAAATAACATAAAATAAACACGTAGTAAAAAACATTTTCGTCATAAGTTAGAAGTGAAACAACTGCATAGTAAAGTAAATTTCTGTTTTATGGTTTTGAGAAGATTATTTGGGGTATTCGATACATAAATTGCTCAGAGAAAAAGAAACTTTTTTTCACTCATTATCGCTTTTATTAGCAAAAAAAAATCTCAGATTAGTTATTAAAAAATATTTAAAAAATCGCACGTTTTTTTAGCCACGACAAACAGTGAAATGACAAGTTCATACTCGCTATAATGATTGTGACATGTGATTTTTTTTTTTTTTTTTGACATCTACGTTCCTTATTACGCAATAGCCGTGAAAAAAGTTGCCAGCAACCACCAATACACCTATTATGAGTACAATTTTTTGTTCACTAAGTGTTATGATAGAAATTTCCATCATCATGCAAAGAAATATTAAAAATGTAATTTTAAATGAAATGTGATGTCTTAAATGTAATTTTTTTTCAGAGTGTACAGTAGAACCTGTTTTTGTGCGATCCTTTTTTTCATGTGATTTTATTTTTGTGCGATTTTATTTTTGTACGATTTTTTTGTGCGGTCCTTTTTTTTATGCGGGGTATGAATTTCAACGGTTTTGGCACCACTGTAATCTATCAGTGTACATATATACACTTCAAGACACTCTGTTTTATTGGTTATAAACAGTCTCTCGACAATACACGTTCCATTGCTTTCTCGTAACGTAATAGCGGCACACACTTAATTGAAGACGAAATTTTCAGACGATAACATAATCAATAATTTGATAGATTACGAAGACGGGCAAGAAGAACCAGATTCTTTGAGAGAGGATAAAAACGTGCAGGGATCCAGCTTTCCAACAAATTGGAAAAGCATTTTCTTAAAATAGATACCACAATTAAGAAAGGAGTATAAAAATCCAAAAAGAGTTTCAATTATGTATATATCTGGTTATGGTGGCTTTTACAAGCAAAGCAAATGACCACTCGACCTTCGTCGCAAATACTTATCTCTTACTTTATGTTGCCAAAAAAAAAAAAAAAAAATCTTCGAATGTGAGCGTAACTGATTGAACAAGAATATTATGCTTCGTATGTGCAAATAAACCTCCTTCTATCTTATTGCTTTGATTTTTATGAAATATTTGTTTTATCCTTTGTCAAAAAAATTTCGTAAGTTTAAAAATAAATTTAACAAAATTGCAAAAATAATTCGTGATACAATTTAGCACCTTTTGTGTGTGTGACTTGTTTCAGATCTTTCAAAAACTGAAGGAAATATTTAAAATTGGTTGACAAAATTTGTTCAAATTGACATTTTGTTGTACAAAAATATTTACTACGCTACTTATTTTCGAATATTTAACTTAGTAGTAGTAATGGAAATACACTTTTCTTAAAGCAGTTACATCTTCATTATGAAATTAATGATAAGAATTTTCATATAATATACATGTTTGTGAAGTCGTTAATTTTTTTTTAAAATTTACGTTATGGAATAAATTAATGCAACACTTAGTCGTCTTATATTTCTATTTTTTAAAACACTATAAAAATTCTATAAGAAAAAAAGGATGGCTATTTGAAAATTGATTTAAAGTTACAAGGATTATTTTGTTTGATTTTCGACAATTATTTTTAATGTTTCGAAAACTTCAATGATCTTATGGGGGGAGGGGGAGAAACCACATTTTGACTGATTCTGTAGAGTAGCTTTATTACTTCTATTTCAGTCTAGCACATATGAAATCAAACCTTTTTAATTAAATTAAATTGAAGTGCACATACACCCAACTACTTTTTACACGTTAAATGCGTTCCTTAGAAAATCATGCGCAAAATAAATAAATAAATAAATAAAATAATAATAATAATAATAAATCGTGTAAAAAATACATGTGACATATGGTAAAATTTTATGGATATGTTTCACAACTTTAAAAAATCATGTAAGATGAAAAACTCTAAATATTTTCCCAAATGACAGTGCAAAAAACTAATAATGAAATCCATACTACATATTTATAAAACAATTCATTTTTTATTACAAAAATAAACAAATAAAATAAGCGCTCAGTGTAAATTCAGTCTAAAAGTTGTTGTTGCTCATGCCACCTGTCTGACGTTGTCAGACCGAGGCCCAAGAAATTCATCGTGGCTAGGGGCTAGATGTACGCCTGTCGTTGGCCTTAGCCTTGGGCACCATACAGGTGACAGTACGATTTAGCTCGGTGAAATTCCCAGAGCCTATGAGACAAGTTGGACTTCTTTACGATAGATGGCGACACCACCAATCTCCACCTCCACAACTTAGGCATGGAACTGGAGGGGAGGGAAATATTCTTCAGTCCCTTGCACTCGTGGTTTCAGCTGCGCCCGCCCAGAAAACTTTCGGACTCACTGATTTAACGAGCACGTACTCCGTGTGTACTTGGAGGGTATTTGGTGGCATCTGGCATCGAACCTAGGCCTTCCGGTCTGGAGTCCGATGCTTTAACCACTAGGCTACCCACGGCCCAGTCCATAAGTACATAAGTACATTGAGTCTATATAAGTACATTCAACATACAAAAATTCGAACCGAAATTAGGAATAAGCTACTAATCTGCTTGATAACAAGTGAGCACGAACTGGATCAAAAATGCTATTGTCAGATGTGTCAGATACGTCTAACACAACTATTGGCATTGATTCAAATTAAGAATTTCGTTCGTTATTAAAGGTCTCTTTTTTTTTTAGCATTTTCTGTTACAAAATTTGTTATTAACGGCTGTTTTTTTGTTTCTCAAGTTACTAAACTTCGTGCTAGAACAAAAAATTCGTGTAAAAAATTATATTAAAGACCCGTTTTCTTTCAAAATCGTGTAAAAAAAAAGAGTTGGGCTTATATATGTCGCAGGAAAATGATGAATTTCATCAAATTTCTAAGGGAGATGATCAATTGACGGGAGATGTTAAATCAACGTCTCTTCAAGGTCATTTTCCTGATAAAAGTAAGGGATTTGAATAAATTCCTGATCTGTTTCAGTGAAATGATTAAATAATATTGTCAAGAGTTTAAAAGTGTTTATTTAACAAATATGGCACACTGTTGAACGTAGAAATAAGTAATACAACAATAGTCAGTGAAATACAAATTATTTATTCGAAACTAATCAACAAATAATTAGAAAGTTAGGCTGGTATTTTTTGATGTATAACAACTTTCCTCTCGGTTGCTTACACACTAAAATATCAATCCCTATGTTAATCCTATAGTGCCATTTTTTTTAATGATATGCGGTTGATATTTAGGGGATCGATAGTACTACCTGTATGGTTAGAAAGTACAAGGACTCGCCCCCCCAGGTGTCTCCTTCCCCCTCATCCCTGCACAGCATTTTGCCAATGCAAATCCTGACTAGTTCATTTCATCATTTCACTGAAACAGTTCAGAGTTTGATAAAATCACTTACTTTCATCATGGAAATGACCTTGAAGAGACACACACACGTTATTTTAACATATCCCGTCAATTGATCCTATCCTTTAGGGATTTGATGAAATTCCTAATTTCGTCATTTCCCTGCGACATTTATAGAGAGGGTGTCTTGAAACTTAACGTTAAACAGGCATTGGGTCAAAGAGCGCGGGGACATGCCAATTCTGGAAAAATTAAAAAAAAATAATTCCATATCACTTGATTAAGTCATGATTAGTATATTTTGAAAATGTGGAAATCAATCACATCATTCTGTGACTATAAATTCCAAAACTTTATGATGATTTTTTCCCTAACGTGATCTTATGTAGCTATACTGTTAATCATAGTCTCAAATAGGGCAAACAACTTTTCTGGTTTAGTTTAAATTAACTTAGTTTGTTTGAGTCGGGGTTTGAGAAAATAATGTCATTTAATTTTGACTCTCCATAACAAATACTAATATTTATTACCCTTGGCAAGTTATTTCAATAAATATGACCCAGTTATTTAAGATTAAAAAAATGGTACACTTGCTACTTATCTATCCATAACAAGCAAATTCAACAAGTTGTCTGTAGCACTTTTGCGATAATTTATGTATAAAAGTAATTTTTTCTGTGCAAAAACACTTGTCTGATGTAAAATATTTATGATAATTACGATATTTATATACCAAATACATGTAGGTTTTTGTCCTGAGATTTACGACAAAAACTTATAACATGCTCATTTAAAACATGTTAACAACAACTTGTTTTTTGCAGTGAAAACTCGTGCTCGAGAAAATGATATCCCTGAAGATTTAATTAGAATATTACCTATATCCGACACTTTGAATAACTAATATATTATTCAAATTTTTCAATGCAAAAAGTGGCCTGATTAATCGAGGGGTTATGCTAACGAAATCATTGTTTCTATCGAGACTTCGGTAAAACATGCCGTGTAGTGCGGCTGATGCCTGTTAAACCTATCTCGGTTCAAAGTCTTTACGTTGAGGTGGTGTAGAAGCTCGAAAAGTAGGATGCATGCTCAACTGCCGACCTTAGTGTAGTTTCAAAGAAAAAGCTTGATATTTGTAAGCGATCAATCAGTTTACAAAGCTGATTTCAATATTTTAAAAATTATACAATTCAATTTGTGTATATGTATATAAACATGACTCCTGTTTTAAATATCATGTCTTAGAACTATTAGGAAAAAAATATATAATTTTGCCTACATATGAATTACTGAAAATGTATGTGACTACAGTATTGATTCAAATGGGTTAAATTCATGTGACGTCACAGTCCAGTGATAGCAAAAACTCTGTGTTTCCAACCAATCAGCTCATGCGTTTCGCTGTTTCCAACTTGGCTTTTTGCAGATTCTTTTAAAAAGTATATATTTGGTTGCTGCTATTACTTATACCACCTGATCGACAGTAATATCAGATCAAGGCCAGCGAAATTCATCGCTGCAAAAGGCTACATTTAAGCCTGTCGTTAGTCTTAGCTTTGAGCAGCGTGCAAATGGCAGTGCGATTTGGCTCGATTTCACCTCAATTTTGAGGAAGAGCAAAACACCCTGGGGGGTTGTCAGGGGCTCCTCCCACTTCTTTCCCCTTTCCACGAATCTCATGAGAGGACACTAGGCTCGACGGCTATTCAGAGCAACCCATGCCGCGAAGGTAAAATACATTTGCAAACTTCTATGCCTTCTCCTGGATTCGAACTCAGACCCAATGGCACAGTAGTCAACATTACTAACCATTATACTTTATCACAAATAAGTAAATAAATGCATTTAATTTAAAAGTACACCTATAGTAATATATATATATATATATATATATATTTATTTATTTATTTATTTATTTATTTTGAAAAACCTTTTGAACCTTTCTAAATATTTAAACATTTTCACCAAATAACCAAATTTGAAGCTGTATCTAAATCAGTAATTTTCTTTGTGGTCTATATAGACCCCCAGGGGTCTATGACGACCTGCAAGAGGTTCACGTCAGCAACAAAATAATTTTGAGGTCTACGATAGTGGCTCGCGTTAAACCAGAACGTGACTTTATTTTTAAAAGAAAATTAAATCAGATGGAAATCAGATTTTACCTATTTAATAGATTTATTTATTAAATTTAATGAGTTTCATTTGCAGTTACAAGGGGGCAGAATAAGTTTTATTAAAACAAGGACCATCACTCCCGCGCTATACCTGTTATTTATGCAGAATTATGAAATATCTTCAGAAAGTGTTTAATTGTTTTTCCTAATGAGAAAGAGTTTCAGCACAGTTGCCAATCTAAAGAGAGAGAGAGAAATAAAAAGACTGAACACTACTGACCAAAAGGAGTTTTGGAATTAAACCTGACAAGATTGGTACCAAATGTTGAAAATTTGTTACTGAAGCACCAGATCCATCCCTCCCAATCAAAGCATTTGTTTGCTGTTCGGTTATTTGATATATTAATTAAATTTTTATTTAATTAATTAACATGTGTTTCTTAAATTTTAATCACTTTACTTCACTACAGTTAGAAATTTAAATCTTTTAAAGTTGTTCTAAACCAGCTGTCAAAAAGACATTTAAGTAGAGTAATTTGCAAAAATTCAATATTAGATAAGCAAGGGTCTACCCCAAACCAGAAAACAGGCCAAGGCGTCTATGAGACAAAACCGTTTGGGAACATCTGATCTAAATTTTACGGGTAGAACAACAAGTGCAGTTTTGAATTCATTGGAGAACACGTGATTGCATTTATCACGTGACCACCATGAATTTAGCCCATTTGTTAAATTTTGTCTTAATTTTTTTTCAAGCCATTATTTTAGCTTTAAAATTTCATGATAATTTATAAAAAATTACTTTAAACTTTTGTTCCTAAAAACTCTTCTTTCTTATCTAAATTTTAATGAAAAATAAGTTAAATGTCACAACAAAGCTCATATCTTAAGGTATCCGACTACGTTCGGAACCATGATTTTAAAAAAGTGCATAAATGGATAAATTTCATGTCATTTAGATTAGAATGCATGTATAAAATTGTTTAAAGAACATTTTGACAAAAAAAATTTATTTAAATACAATATTTTGGCAAAAAATTAACTTAGAATAACCTTTTTCAAAAATGTTCTCCTTTTGTCAAAAATGCTTCTGTTATAATAATATTGTGCCTGTATATAGCTCAGACCTCTGTACAGAGGCTCAACTATGAGTTTTGAAAAATTCACATTAATTTCAGAGTTACAACCCATTGAAAGAATTATCAGCATTTTCTTCTTAAAATTTCTCCCTTCTGTTGTCGTAAAACATGGATAAACCCACTTCTAAGTTATATATTTCAAAAATTCTAATTGAACCTCTGTACAGAGGGTCTGAGCTCTATACAAGCAAAATATTATTATAATAGAAGCTTTTATCACAAAAGGAAAACATTTTGAAAATTGGTCATTCTATATGTTCATTTTTCGTCAAAATATTGTACTTAAATAATTTTTTATTATAATACTCTAATACTCTTTTATTATAATACTCTATTTTTTACTCTAATCTAAGTGACACTAAATATCATAAATATTATCCAGTTATACGCTTTTGCAAAATCATGGTTCCGAACGTAGTCGGATACCTTAATAAAAATTGCACAAATACTTAAAATTTTTCCTAGAAAAATTACTAAATCGTTAAAAGCGCGAGATGTTTCACAGCAAAAAGATTGAATACAAGATTTTTAAAGCGGACGGTCCACTTTTTCAGAAGGTATACGGTCCCTCATCTCCCCGAGAGATCTCAATTTCCGCTAAACTTGATTATTTTTAAACAATCTGTATACGCAGAGGAGGTTTTTAAAGCGACTTTCTTAATCGACCTATTAAGATCTAAAAAGTCCCATTATGTTGCCAAAATCGATTGACAAGATAATGCCGGCGAATACTCAATTCCTTATCATTATTACGCAGGTTAAGATGGATCGCCCTATTACAAGAAAAACAATATCAAACCTAGGGAAACCTATATTGTAGTCATTTGTCAAATAGATTGAAATTTCTCCTCTCTTTTTTTGACCTATCGTTCATCGATAAAGTCATTAATTACGGGCGATGAAGACTATTAGTCGGAGTTGAGATGTAAGGCTGCTTTTGTAAGTCAAAGTCAAGTGCATGGACGTACTAATTAATTACCCATGTAATGTTCTGGCACTTGAGGCTTTTTTTTATATACGCGATTGACGTCGCGGCTATTTAACTGAGAGTTTAATTATCGTGTCACAAATAGGCGTGTTGGTACATGGATATTAGCTTCATGAGAACAAACCGTCGTCTCCGTAGGCAGGTTGAAAATAAAGAAAGAAAAAATCGTTCGTTCGTTTCTATGTAAATTAATTTCTGTGGCTTGACAATGCGTGATAACCAGTCATGTCATTTATCATGGCAGATTAAATTTCATGTGTTTGTTAAAACACTGAACGGTGTTTCGAATTTGTTTAGTTTCGAAGAGGCAGAGAAAAATGAAATTAAAATTACAGATTATATGGAGAGGCTTTGCTTTTTAGAATTTTTAATATTTCATATATCACAATAACTTTGAAAAAAAACAAATGGTTTGTCGATTTTATTCACAACGGGCCAAATTCATGAAGGTCACATGATACATGCAGTCACGTGTTCTCCATTGAATTCAAAAATGACATCAGACTTGTTCTAATTGTAAGACTTAGGAAAAATTTTAAATTTGATAACTTTTAAATCGCACTTTCTTTACCTACGTGCATTATTCTTGTTGACAAATAAGTATATTTTAAAATAAAATTTCTGCAAAAAGCAAGTGTTGGCAACAATGAAACGCATGAATTATCTGACTGAAAACTCATGATTGTATTTATCATGTGACTGGTGACGTCACTTGAATTTAGCTGAAGTAATCATAAATCGAAAATCTTATAAGAAAGAAGTTAATAAGTACTTCTATATGTATTAAATTTTTTTCTCTGAACGATTTCCTATTTTTATTTTAATCTTGATCAATGGAAAATGAAAGGTATAAGCATAAAGAAATTAAAATCAAGTCCTTAACGTATGGAAAGGTGTATTTTTGCTTATTTAGTTGAATGTTGGAAGAATAACACAATGTGTAATCATTTCTTGACCTTACAAGTAAACTAAGTGAAACATGGGTCTTCAAAAAGTATTTTATATGCTGCTATAATTAATAAAAATTTTCTTATCACAGCTTTTTTAAGAACAGAATTTATGTACTTTAAGATTAAATAAAAAAAATAAATGTTTTGTTTATTAGTATACTTATATAGCAAAACCATCAAGAGTGTACTTAAATTGCAACAAAATCATATTTCAAAATATATTTTTGATCTATCATTATATTTTGATCTATCTATACCGTTTATACTTACTTATATTTACTAAAAACATTTTTACAAACATATTAAACAATTTTTATATCGGAAATATTTAAGCTGTTTGGTTTTTAAAATACGCATCAATTATTTTATTTGGAATAAGTGGGGATTTTCAAGTTGGTTTATCAGAGTATTCATCTGAAAGTATGAAAACTTAATTTTTGTATTTAATCTATTGTCTGTTTATAAAGCAGGAATTGTATGAACTTGATAATCTTTAAAAAACTATTTTTTTATTTTAAAGGATTTTAAACAAATCAAAAGAACTTTGTGGTTTGCTTTGGCCGATAAACAGATTTTTAATTTTACATGAAGAAAAAAAATTGCCTTCTTTATTGTAACATATACATATGCAAAGAGAAAGAAAGTTTTCTAATTATAATTATATAAACTGAAATATATCCATATTTATTAACCAAATTTTAAAGAAAACAACATTTTTCTTAAAAAAAAAATTCTTAGGATTTAGAAAACGCTTTCTTAAATCTTTTCTTGGGATTTAAAAGCTCTTGAAGAGAAACTGTTTTATTAAGATCACACTAAAATGCACCTCGAGGGCTCCTGAGGACTCTTCACTTGACCATGGTTCAAAATGACGAGGTCCGTCACCAAAAGCCCTCGTGTAGCTGAACAGTGCAACGATAATATTCACTCACTCACTGTTCTCCAATTAGTTAATTTAATATTAGGATTTAGATTTACTATGATTATGTTTTAAAAAAAGTATTATGCCATGTTTTTACATTACTTAATCTCATTAATTGACATTAACAAAAAAAAAAGAGAGAAAGAAGCAATAGAAAAATGTTAAAACTATTTAAATAAAATTTTTTAACAAACAAAATGCAATGCTACACTATAAATCCCCCTTTTTTCTTAGATAAGATAAAATTCATAGATATCCATCCTTTATCAACTAATCGTGAAGTGTAAAGTATAGTACAGCATAACGAAATTAAAAAGTCTTAAAAGGGAAGAAAGACAATTTTACTGTACACGAGTTCCTTGGAAATAGGTAATAAAAAACGATTAAATTCATAAGCGGAAAAAAAAGAACCAATAAAAGAGATTAAAATAAAGTGAGTAATAGTTTTTAAAGCCTTAGCATATTTTCTAGTTCAACATTTCATCACGTTTAGAATAATTATTCTTACGTGGAAAAAAAATCTTTAAAAATGTATTAGGATTTCAAAATTGCTCTGTATTGCTATGATCTTACAGAGTGAATTATTCAAAGTAAATGTTCCAGACAAAATTTAATTCGTAGATTTGGTTTAAATGTCTTTTTTAAAACTGATAAATTATCCTTTGCATAAGCGGATGGATAAGCTTCATAGAATTGACATCATTTTCTTAACAGCAGATACCATAAAATTTTTGAAGAATTCACTGATGCATAAATAAATAGTATGAAATAAAAAAATGAACTACTTAACTATTGATAAAAAATAGTTTAAAGCTGTTTTATAGAGTCCTTTTTTCCCAAATTTTTTCGTAAGGTTCATTTAGGTTTTTGTTTTTATTTTAATACAGTAAAAAACTGGCTACTGGTTGCCAAGGGTAACTGAAAATCAAAGAAATGCGTGTACAAAACAATCGTTATTAATATTTTGCATAGTGATTGTATATTCTTATATTAGTTTTATAATCAGTTTCAGTTAAAATAATTTTATGCATATTATACTATGCTACAATTCGACCAGTATTATGATTGCTTTGAATCTATTTAGATCTTGAATCTGGCAATAACTCACTTATTGATCATTGATTCATCGTGATCTAAGCATTTATGAATGCATCTTTAGGTGTTACTTTTTTCTAAAAATAGAATTAAAGTTTCTATTCATTATTTCAGTGGCGTAACGGGAATGTAAGGGTCACCCCTGCAAAGTCAGGTTTGGGGCCCAAGCTGAACCTTATAAAATATTGCATAACATAACATATGCTTTGGGCCCTCTGGAATCCAGCCCCCCTCCCCTGCAATCTGGGCGTTGCGGGGGTGTACGTTACGCCTCTGCGTTATTGCCAATACGATTTCGTTCAATGTTATAAACAGAAAGTGGGAAATTGGTTCTCCACAAAACCATTCAAACCCCCACTTTTATATAAAATTAAAAGCTGTCCTCAGTCAGCATTGGATATAATACTGCAGTATCTCTCCATTTTTTAAATTTCCAATATCTGCTTGATTCTTTTATATTTAATATTTAAGTCATTTCAACCTCTCCAGTAGAAATAATTAAAAACTTCCCACACACTTGTAAAAAAGGATCAAATAAGTTTATATATTTAAAGGAATAATTATTCTACAGAAGGCTCCAATGTGAAATATCCTTTTTCTGCATATACTCTAATTAAAGTAATATAAAACAATGTTTATATTCAAAACGTTATCAAAAACGGTTTGGCACGTTTTAACCTCAAGCATGCCAACTTGGAAGCCAAGTTAAGAAAAAGCTATTTGAAGATGAGATAAAAATGAGGTCTCGTAAATGCTTCAAAGAAATTATATAATTGATAATATTTTCTCTGCATTAAATGGATTCTCGTTTACATATAAATTAAGATAATGCTTGGATTGGGTGATCAATTTTTTTTTCTTCTTTTTACATGCCTTTTATCCATCGAGAGTTTTAAGATACATTTTATTTTTGAAAGCAGAATTTGAAATTCTCTGAGCTAGCATTACAGATAGCTACAAGCATTACAGGAAATCATTACACATTTCATCAAGTCTTTCTTCTCAGCAACATGCTCCAAAAAAAATCACAAGTGTTAGTAGAAAAAAAAAGCAAAAATAATAAATAAAAAAATATGACATCAGAGAACCTTTCTTCTATGATTTGCAACTGCACAAGCATTTAACAGAAATGAATTAAGATCTGGGGTGGAGGCGGCATTGGCGTGTTCATTTTTTTTTTTTTCTTTTTTGTATCTGGTTAAAAGGAGCTCCCTTAGGGGATACAAATCGTGTTCGGCGCCTTTTAAAAACGTGTCGCTACCTGACCCCTGGCACCCTGCCCCATCCGTTACGGTTACCGCGCACCTGACATTGTGTGACACTTCACTTTTTTTTCCCACCGAGGCAAGAATGTTCACTCATTAAATTTATATAGAACTCTCCTATGTAAAGGAGGGGAAGATACTGGGTCACTGGAAGTCTATGACGCGATCATAGAAAATTTCAGTCTTCTCGTAAAAAAAAAAAATGTGGTTATAGAAGTGACAGGTAAATTGAAGGCGTTTATCGTTAACGGTGGACATTCGGAGAGAAAAAAAGTTAAGCGTGTTTAAAAAAGAAATTTGAATAAGTTTATCATTTTTCAATCCTTATTATTAGCTCTCACACTCTCTATTTATTTATTGGTAATAGTTAATAAAATACATTTTAAAGCGATTTATTGAGCTGAAATTTTATATACATGATTAATTTGGATGAAAAAACAATAATTTAATTATAATTAATAAAAATTAATTAATTTAAACTAATTATTGAAAGAATTACAAATACAGCCACGTTGGCATCATTTTTGGCGACTTGTGTTAAAACTTGAAAAGGTTTTTTCTCACGTGTTAAAGCATTCAGTTGAACTGAAATTTTACAAACACAATTGTTCTGGATGATAATACGATACTTAAGTGATAATTAATAAAAATTAATGACCACTTAATGTTGTGATTCTGTTCTATGTATTTACATATTTATATTAATTGTAACTATTTAATAAAAAGTAGCTAAAATAAAATTTTTCTTTGTTGATCCAAGTAGGAATTGACTTAAAATATTTTTTTTTATATTACTTGTTTCCCCGTGATTTTCTCCTCATCCTCTTCTACAACATTGTTCGTAGGTGTTGGATTACTTTTTTCTACGATTACTCAAAAGTGGGGGAATTGTAATAAATGAATGAAAACCTTATGTAAAGAACATTTAAGAAAAAGTTTTTAATGTGGAGAGGAAAAGCAGACAGTGGAAATTTCTTTTTATAATGTTGGCAGAAAATCACATTTCTTTCATTATTCCCAAGTGGTCAACTACCGCCAAGTTATTTCTAATAAAGAAAACATTTTTTTTTTTAAACGAAATAATTAAAGGCGATAAGTTATTAAAAAGGAAAATCTATATTATAAATTTTAGAACGATTGTATTATAAATTATTACCTCTACGAATAATGTATTTTATTATTTTGCTGTTGTTGAGTTTCTGTAATGTCAAATTTTGTAAAAGTTGCGAGGTTCTCTCATTCACGCATAGAGTTGTGGAAGTGAGTGAGTGAATATTAGCGTCGCACTTTTCAGCTACACCAGGGCTTTTGGCGAAGAACCTCGTAATTTTGAACCATGGTCAAGTGACGAAGATGACACCTGCGCTGGCATCCTCTCCTAACTACCCCACCACACCAACGGGAGGATAGAGTTGTGGGAGGAAGGGAAGAAAGACTAGCCATATCCAAAAATACTCTATTAGTCACACAATCAACAACACAAGTTCAAATAATCTTAAATAAGAGATGCCCCAGTCGAAGCAATTTGTAGATAAATAACGAGGTACGTGAAGTACGAGAAGACTTTAAATATAGACACACTTATTTCAGGATCACGAATTTACTTTCCTAGCTCTATCTAAGCTTTATCTAAACTCTAGTGACCAATCGTCACTTTAACTATTACAATTATCAAATATCTGAGTTATAGTATAAATTTGATTAATACCTGATCACTAGCAATCGATTCTATCTCCCCCACTTTCTCAATAGCTTGAAAGCCTAGACTATATATAGCATACCTAATTTAAATAATCCTGTTCTCTTCTTCAGATG
The DNA here is from genome assembly GCA_019973955.1 of Trichonephila inaurata madagascariensis. Taxonomy (NCBI): domain Eukaryota; kingdom Metazoa; phylum Arthropoda; class Arachnida; order Araneae; family Nephilidae; genus Trichonephila; species Trichonephila inaurata. The sequence goes on along the minus strand of BMAV01026715.1, from coordinate 51,288 downwards.
GTTCGTTGTGAATAAAATAGTTTTAAAAGACCAAAGATTTCCCAAGAGGACTTGTTATTCGGAAGGACGCGGATAGAGCGGTCACAAAGTGCTATGAAAAGCTTTCTTGAGTTCCAGTAAAATCATTACAAATAGTGAATGTAATGACTTAATAAATTATTTATTGCAAGATTAATCTAAGTACTGTTTAGTTCGAAACTTGTAAGAATATGATAGGGCTGAGGTAGCTCAGGGTCAAGGTATCGGATCATGGCAGGCATGTCATGAGTTCGAGTCCAGTACCACTAAAGACACGCCGTGAAGGGGCGCGATGCACGTTATATCTGTCGAGAGCTCAAACGTCCTTCCTTTTGTGTGGTGTGGTAGTTGGGAGAGAGGGGTACCAGGTCAGGTGTTGCCATCGTCGCTTGACCAGGGTTCAAAATTACGAGGCCAGTCGCCAAAAGTCCTCGTGTAGCTGAACAGTGCGACGTTAATATTCACTCACTCACTGTAAGAATATGATTGCAATATTTTGGAATGTGTAACAAATGGTTATATAATGAATCAGACTTGATCTTTTTGTTGTTTATTTAAAAGTCTAGAAATATTTTCTATCAAGGGATGAAATGCTTATCATAAAGTAGTATTGTGTTTTTATTGTGATTAATATTATAAAACACATTCTTGTGTTAAAGAAATATATATTTGTAATAATCAAGTGCAATATAGCCTGAAAAATATGGAAAATGTCTCGATTACATATAATTTTTAAAAAAAAAATAACAGTTTTTAATTTAGTTCCGAAGTATTTTTGAATTTTTTAATAAAATACAGCCTTAATATTAGTAAAAGTTCTAACTAATTTAATAAAACTATAGGACATTTTTCCTTATCTTAAATGAAACATTAAATAATCTGTAATATTTGATTATACTTCCTTTCTTTTTTTAAAAGAATATATTGAAAAATCAATACATCACAATGCAATATATCACCAAGAATCTTTCTAGTTATTTTATTTGGTTAGAAACACTATTTTGTGAAAGTTTGAAACATTGTAACAACAACAACGGCATAAAATTATTTTTAATAAAGGGGGGGGGGAGAGGAAATAGGGAGGTATGTGTTCATCTAGAAATAACAGGAACATTTCTGATTTTCTTAAAATTTTCTTCTACACTAGAGTGTTTAAATCCTTAATGTTTTAATTTTTTATTTTAATAATTTTTATTTACAAATTTTCGTTATCATTGCTTAGAATTCAAATTATTTAAAATATGACCTGCAATTTTTTTAATAATAATTTCATAAAATAAAATCTAACCGATCATGTGTTCCGTATTCTGCTAGATTAAAACATATGTTCATATGATTTATTTACTTGCGGATGATTGTAAGCATAAATCTATAAGAAAAATTATTTTTTTTAGAATCTCTTTTTTTAGTTGTTTTAACTGCACCACAAACCTGTTGCAAAAGCTCATTTATAAGGTTATCAGCAGAAAAGACTGATCAAGAACAACTAGTCACAGCATTATTTTCAAAAGGAAATTGTATTCTTTTTTTAATTTAAATAACTTTCAAACTATTTTTCTTTGTTGCTTACAGTGCATTTAATTTTAATTTTTAATTACTGTACGGAAACATGTCATTAATTTTATACACATTTGACTTTTTTTTCTTTTTGACCCACAGAACAATCTCTTTTTTAATAACAGTACTGAATATATTTAATTTCGAACAATACCTCATTAATTCAAAATGTCAGATTACAAAGAACTTTATAAATCCAATATGATAGTTGTGGGGCATTTTTCTACCATTTTCTCGTATTTGTAGGTCTTTTTATGTTAAAACAGACTCATTAATAAAAAATGGAAATCTAAAAACATGGAACCTTAGTTTAAATCAAGATGTCATGAAAGTCTGATAGACTGAATGCTTAACATTATTTCATATTATTTAAAGTTCTTTGAGCCCGTATTGAATTAATGATTGTTCATTCATGTTATACCGGAGGTTTCTAAAAGGATATCGGAGTTTTAACGCTTTATAATATTCATTATATATAACATATTAGTATGACTCATACATCGAATGAAAGAGTAACTGAAAGAGTTTTGATTGCTGGCATGTGTGCGCGTGTGCACGAAACGTTTGCTAATTTTCCCCCTTTCTCGCCGATCGCCGATCAACGCGCTTGTAGAAAAGTGGCGACTAGTGAACAGAAATCGTTTTGTGTTCTCCAGTTTGCAAAGACAGAATCTGCTTTTACTATGCAACGAGCATTCCGCATTAAGCTCGATTGTCATCCTCCAAATGATAATAACATTCTTAGGTAGTATCCTCAGTCTGAAACAACCGGCTATCTTTGTAAAGAGAAAAGTACGGGATGACCAAGGCTGTAACTGGTACCCAGCTGTAACTGGTTCTGCCTATCTAAATGCTCTACAAATATGGCTATTTCCTCAATTGGAAGAAAGCGAATCAAATAATTTCATTCGGCAGCAATGTGGTATACCGCCTCACTGGAATCTCTCAGTACGCAATTGGTTGAACATAACTGTACCCTACCAATGGATTGGCCGCAAAGGGCCTCCCGATAAAGCTTGTTTCACATGGATTTCACGTTCACCCGATTTGACTCTATGTGACTTTTATCTGTGGGGCTTCATAAAGGATTGGTTGAACGTTCCTCCGCTACCAGCTGACCAGACACATGATTGAAGCAGCTGTTGTAAAAATTTCTTCAGAAACACTGAAAAAAGTTTGGGATGAACTCGCCTATCGACTTTATTTGTGTCGTGTGACGAATGGGGCTCACGTTGAACATTTGTAAACGTGTAGGTAAAACTGTTTCAATTACTCCTTCATTCAATGTATGAATTATACTTGTAACTTATATGTGATAAATATTAGGTTTGGGTAGTTTGAAGCAACGCTGGGGGGCATTGGTGAATTTTGAACCCCAATCGCAATTTTGAACCTCAATCAAGCAATGAGGGCGACGCCAAAGCGGTTAATTTTCCAAGACTTCACGTCAGTGTGAGAATTTCGAACCTCAACAAATTAAACATGCATTAGTCCCTCAATGCTAAAGCCGCGGTAATAAAGGTCAAGGTTCCAAACTCGTGGCCGGCGTTGTCCAGTTGCAGGTTCGAATCTTGATGCCACTGAAGTTAAATATGTCCTCATTTGGCGTGGTGTGAATGTTAGAAGTGAAGGTGTCAAATCACAAGCATCTTCCTCGTCATTTGTGATCGCAGCTCAAAATTAAAAGGTTCGTCAGGGCAAAGTTTTGCAAAACTAAGTGGAATGGAATGAATTGGACTTAGAATAGGGTTAAAATTATGCAATAAAGAACTTTTTTCATTTGAAAAGAAAAAATACTTTACAAGAGAACATTTTAAAAAAAAGCACCTATCACCTGTTAAACAATATTTTCCCCAGAACAAAAAAAAAAAGCATGGATAGATAAATCAGAAGGCTTGAAGATGAAGAAAAAGGAACAACTTATCGACATATCAATAGATCCGATGTTAAAATCTAAATTTAAGCAGGAACAGCTCCTAAATTGTAGGCTGCAAATTCATGCTGAATACACAGGAGTTTCTCCGTGTTATAAATATTTTAATAAAATGGTGAACAATTCGTTTTAGATAAAAATATTTCTCAATGTATGTGGCAAGGAAAACAAGTATAGAAACGCAGAATAGAAAGAAATAGAATAGAACATAATAGAAACGCAGTCTCAATAGATTTAGATTTTGATAGTTTGTGTAAGAAAATGAAAACGCATATCCCAGTTACTAAATATAATTCAAGGGTAGGTGTGATACCTGGAGCCTGAATTAATGCTATTAATGAGTAAATTACATTAACATTATGTTAAAATTTTTATAATAAATATGCAGTATCTTTCTTAAATTGTTTTTACTTAAAGTAGCTATAACATGTTTTGATCTATTTTAAATATTATTTTAAGATATATATATTCTTCAAAGGTTTTCTTTTAACACACTTTTATTAGCTTCACTTGTATGCAACGGAATCTTTGAACTCGATTTTTACCCACTTTAAAAGGTCAGATTAATTCGAAATTTTGCACACTTGTCAAGGACCGATGAAAGTACAATAATTTAAAAACTTTGTGCCTTTGTTCTGATTAGGATCATCAGAATTTACGATTCTCCATTTCCAGATTTGGCGACTGAAAGATTAAGCTACAACTCTAAAGCGAAAAAACGTTCATGCTTAATACACAAATGCAGAAACAAAAAAATTGAATTCATCAATAAATAAATAATAGGTTAAAAAACTTTAAAAAAAACGCTTTTATTGTAGATCGAACTAAAAAATGAAAAATATAAACTATAGATTTTAAAAAAAATAAAAAAAAAAAAAAAACACGTTTTAATAGTGAATTGAACTAAAAAGCAAAAAATAATTCTTAATATAAGAACAAAATGATTAAAGAGAAAATTAATGCCATTGTGGTAAAAACGTGTGGTGCTCGACATAAATTGTTATAATTTCTTACTATTTCTATTCTGAAATGCAGAGTAAAAATGTAGTACAAGCACCCCACGCTTTTACCACAATGACTTTAATTTTCTCGTTAATTATTTTATTCTTATATTAAGAATTACACACATTTTACTTTTTTAGTTCGATTAACTATAAAAACGTGTTTTTTAGGTTTTTAAACTATAATTTATTTTGGATAGGGTTCCCAGGAAACCCCTTATAATTTTAAGGGCTTTGTGAAATGACAAAATTTGAAGACCGACCACTGCTCTAGAGCATGAGCAATATTGATTGACGGTGATTGAGGGTTATCATTTGAATATTTTTTTAACGCAAGAGTGAATGCGCGAACAAGCAAAACCATTGCAAGCGATACATGCATTCACTAAGTAGCTCATATCACTTGGATTATCGGGATTATGTCATCATATTTTTATAATCTTGAACTAACAAGATATTTCTTTTTCTTTGATTCATTAGAAAAGTAACAGAGGATAAAAAGCATAAAATAATTTTTATTTAAGGTATCCAACTATGCTCGAAGCCGTGAATTTGCAAAAGCGTACAAACGAATACATATATTTTTTTATATTTAGTATCACTTAAATTAGAATACATGTGCATAAAGTTATTTTAGGAATATTATTACAATAAAAAAAATTTAAAATGCAATATTTTGGTGAAAAATGAACATAGAATTACCTAATTTCAAAACATTCTCCTCTTATGGAAAATGCTTCTGTAATCAGTGACGCACACAAGTGGAAAGGGTTTTTCGGGTCCGGACCTCTCCCCCCCCCCAAAGCCCTTGATTTTTCCCCCGATTGATTATAATCCTATGCATATAGTATGTAAAACTTAATAAAGTTTTTATTATTAATATAATTAACTTTTTATTTATTAATGCTAATTATTCATTCAATAATTTTTTTATTGTTTTTTGTTCCCGAAATTCAAAAGAAATTGTTGGGCGGCGTATTGGAGCATGATACGAGAATCGAGAACTTTCGACCGTGGATTCCCCGCCACTTGAAAAATTCCTGTGTGCGCTACTGTCTATAATAATAATATTTTGCCTATATATAGCTCAGATTTCTGTACAGAGTCTGAACTGGGATTTTTGAGTGAGTGAGTGAATATCAACGTCGTATTGTTCAGTTACACGAGGGCTTTTGGCGACGGACCATGTCATTTTGAACCATGGTCAAGTGACGTGGACGACACACCCCTCTCCTAACTACCACACCAACGGGAGGACGTTTCAGCTCTCGACAGATTTAACGTGCATCGCTGCCCTCACGGCGGGTCTTTAGTGGTACTGGGCTCGAACTCGTGACAAAGCCAGCCATGATCCGATACCTTGACCACTTGGCTATAGGGGCCACACTAGGATTTTTGAAATATATAACTTAGAAGTAGATTTATCCATATTTTAATACATCAGAGGGAAGTAATTTTAACAATAAAAAAAAATTAATAAAACTTCGATTATTACTTCAATTATTAGTAACTAAAAATAATGTGAATTTTTCAAAAATCCTGGTTCAGACTCTGTGGAGAAGTATTAGCTGCATATAGGCAAAATATTATTATAACAGAAGCATTTTCCATAAAAGGAGAGTGTTTTGAATATAGGTAATTCTATGTTCATTTTTTGCCAAAATATTGCATTTAAATAATTTTTTAATATAAAAATGTGTGTGTTGTCAATACAATTTTTAACGTGTATTCTAATCTAGGTGACACTAAATACTAAAAAAATATTCTTTTGTACGCTTTTGCAAAATTATGGTTCAGAACTTAGTCGGATACCTTAAGCAAAATATTTACATCTATTTGTACATTTTCCTGTGTTTAATTGCAAGTAGGTGTGCAAAACATTTGTATTTTGTGATGCGCAGGAGAGAGAGGTGCCGAGAATGATATACCTGAGTCAGTCGACACGACTATAAAAACACTCATAAATTGAAGCCTCCCCCGGCGAAATCTTTTGTATCGAAAAAGGGTAAGGCGCCCGTAACGGGAACCTACAACTCAACTTGACCTCGTCTTACGACTTTACTACATTTTTATTATGGTTTTTTAATGGCGTCTTTGAAAACGTCTACTGTTTCTATTCACGTTCCTTTTCAGTTTTCTTTTTCCTTCTCTTCATGCTCGCTTTTTGTCGCGCAGAGGGTACGTTATGTCCCAAGTAGATGGAGAGGAAAAAATAATAAAAATAAAGTTCGTTCAACAAGTTCTGGAATGGTTATGGCGTCTGCCTAATGATTTTTGAGTCGCTTGTTGCCAACTTCTCGACATCATAAAATTTGTAACTGGACAGGTTTTTTATATATTATTCCCCAGAGTTTTTATTTTCTTTCTCAGGCTTCATTCGCAATTCTTCATCCTTGCTTGTACTGTTTTGTTTCGGAAAGAAAGTTTTGTTTTTTTTGTTCTTTTTTTTGTAAGTTAGTGTATTCATCTAAAAAAAATATAAAAAGCTTCTTCAACAGAGCCCAAGTAACTTTTTACGAGCTTACGCGCAAATGAATTAAAATTCATACAATAGAGGTCATAAAAAAAGGGGTTTCTGAAAAAAAAATTATTTATTGGTTGACGTAACATTACACTTGTATTTCTTTCTATGAGCCATCATGTTATGCGTCCTACAGAAATTTTTAATTTAGATGTTAATAATTTTTACGTTTTGAAACTTTTATTTTCACTTACTCTTAAGAAATGACAATGGCTTAAAAATAGTTGTTTTTTGTAATTAGTTTAGTTGAGGCGGATTCTTGGAAGAAGTGTCTGTCTTGGAAAAACAAGACAAGAGAGATAAAAGTGTATAAAAATTATAAATAAAATACAATTATTACATTACGTGAGTGGTCTTCAAACTGAGTTCCACGGAACCCTGAGGTTCCACGAGTCACAATAAGAAAATAGAGAAGAAATAAATATGTATACAAGATGGATTCACTTTCTCTATGAAGTTTGTACAGTTACAAGTATCTACCGGCCGTGGGTAGCCTGGTGGTTAGAGCATCGGACTCCAGTCCGGAAGGCTTGGGTTCGATGCCCAATGCCACCAAATACCCTCCAAGTACACATGGTGTACGTGCTCGTTAAATCAGGGGATCCGAAAGTCTTGTCACGAGTGCAGGGAACTGGAGAATATATCTCTCTCCTCCAGTTCCATGCCTAAATTGTGGAGATCAGTGGTGTCGCCCTCTGTCGTCCTTTCGTGAATTTCTCCGTGCTAATTCGTACCGTCACCTGTATGGTGCTCAAGGCTAAGGCCAAAGACAGGCGTACATCTAGCTCCTTACCACGATGAATTTCGTGGGCCTCGATCTGACTACGTCAGCCAGGTGGCATTAGAAACAACCACTCATCCGGTATAGTGGTTAGTGATGATGACTGCGGTGCCGTAGGGCCTGGGTTCGAATAATGTTCGCATGGGTGTTTGTAAACGTATAGTGCCTTTGTGGCATAGGGGTACTTTAAATAGCCGTCGAGCAGCATATCCTCTCGTGAGGTTGGTGGTAGGGAAAGAGAGGTGGGAGGCCTCTGACCACCCCCAGCTAGCTCTCACTCTAAATCGAGGTGGTACTGAGCAAAGTCTTTGTGTCACCTGAGTGGTGATCAAAACTATGGCCAACGACAGGCGTACATGTAGCCCCTTGCCATGATGAATTTTGTGGGCCTTGGTCTAATGTTACTGTCGATCAGGGGCATAAGTCATCTCCCACTATTCATTAAAATTGAAAAGTTTATTTGTTCATAATAACTTTATATATATTTTGCAACACTATATTTAAACTTTTATTATAATATAATAAAAGAATATCGAAACCCGCGTGCGTTTTATCTTTACATATATATATGCTTCCTACTAGGTTGTGAATATTATATTGTTTTTCATCTCGGGTTCTACGAGATGATTTTATACTCTGTAGTTAGAGCAATGTCTTACAAAATTAAATAGTTTTCTAATGGAAAATGCACTTTTTTACATTTCTGAAAAACAGCACCTATAATTAAGGAAAGGGAACAACATATCTAAAACATATAATTAAAATCTAACTTTAAGTAAGAAGAGCTTCTAAATTTTAGTTTGTAAATTCATGCAAAATGCACGGGATTTCTCTCACAGCTATAAACATTTTAATGCCATTCAGAACATCGTGTTTAAGTGAAATATATTTCTCAAAGTATATATAAAAGTGGCTACAAAAGCAAAGAATAAAAACAAATTATACTCAAAAAATGTAATGTGACTGCATTTGCTCTCAATTGATCTAGACTTCGACTCTTCGTCAGAAAAAAAACAAGCACATATCTCAGTTACTAAATATAATGCATGGATAGGCGAGATTTGAATCCTAAATTAATATTATTGAGTAAATTATAATAAAAAAATTCGATTATAATTTTTTTTAAATAATATGTACAATACTTATTTTTAATTGCCTTTACATAAAGTGACTATAACATGCTGATCTACTTTAAATATTATTTTGAGATATATTCTTCGAAGTATGTGTATGGAATTGGGTTCCACGAAATCACCTTCAAGTTCTAGGAATTCTTTGAGATGAAAAAGTTTGAAGACCACTGCATTGCATGAAGAATATCCTTGCTTTTAAGGATTCGTAAATTATGTATTTTTATTGAAAAATTTATAAAATGTACTCTCATAGAACTGAATTTAAATTTTCAGCATTTTCTGTATTGTTTTCCTTAACTATAATAGACACGGTAATCGAGAGGTCATGGTCACGAACTCGTGGCCGAGGAGTCGTAAGTTCGAGTCTTTGCCTCACAGAAGACTCCTCGTGTAGAGGGGATGATGCACTTTGAGTCTTTCTTGGCTCAAATTCTTCAAATTGGCGGTGTGTGGAAATTTGGAGAGTGGGGATTTCAACTAGGGTGTCGTCCTTGTCACGTGACAAAGGTTCATAATTATAAGCCCTTATGTTGCTGCTGCAATGTTAATAATCAATCAATCTAGTTAGGTTGAATTTCTCCAAAAATTGAAGACAGTGGTGCACACAAGGTGGGGGAGGAGAGATCTGGGATCTTGACCACCCCAATACCCTTGATTTTTTTTTATTGATTATAATTCTATGTATATAGTAAGTAAAATTTAATTAAGTATTTGTTATGAATAATTAATTTTACTAATTAATGCTAATTATTCATTCAATAATTAATTTTTTTTACTGTTTTTTTGTTCCCGAAAATCGACAAAATCTAAAGAATATGTTGGGTGGCTCATTGGAGCATGATACGAGATACCCCCTCCCTTTGAAAAATTCCTGTGTGCGCTACTGATTGAAGAGAGTAATTTTAGTATTATATAGACAAAAAACGTTGCAAAATTAGTTCTAAGTCTTAAATTTAAAAATTCTATGTCTTAAGGTTATTGTTAAAGGCACAACTGCTGTATAAAACATTAAATTGCAACATGAAGTACAGAACTGTAGTCTGAATATTGTGAATAATATAAAAAAATTAACAGAATAACCTTTCTCAAGTTTAATTAATGATTACATTAAAATAAATAATCAAACTACACAGAACGAGTATAAAGTTTGTAAGACTCCAGCGCCTTTACTGAAAACATTTATTTTAAAGATAGACATATGATGATAATGAAAAAAGATTTGTAATCATCCTCAAATGGAGAGAACCATTATTAGATAGCGATAATGATTACAGAATGTAATACTGTATTACTTTTTCATGGTCTAAATATAGTCACATGATAACTACAATCACTTATTTCTAGCCAATCAATTCATAAATTCATGACTTCATAATCACATGATAAAAACAAACACGTGTTTCGAGACAATTAGCTCATGCGCTTTGCTGATGCCAACTTTTGTATTTTACAGACACTTTCCGTTAATAACATACTTATTTATCAACAATAAAAACAAACATAGGAAAACAAAATGCACTTGATTTAAAAGTACCAGTATAATGTAATCTTTTTTTTAATTTTGAAAATTTTTTCAAGAATTATAATATTTGATCATGTTTACCCAATTACTAAATATGAAACTTTATCGAAACTTTATTAATAAAAAAAAAAAAAAAATCCAAGTCTAATGCTAGTTTTGAATTCGATAGAGAACACGTGATTTCATTTATCAAGTGACTGTCATGAATTGAGCCCATTAAGTAAAATGAATTAAATTTGAATACAACTTTATTTTAAGTTTATGCATACATTTCTTTCAGATTTTGAAATAATTTACTACGTAAACTATTTTTTTTTTCAAATTCCTGCGTATTTTTAAATGTGGTTTTAGATAAATTGTCAGTCAATTATTTAATTTTCAGAAAATGACAGAACCTATTTCCAATTTTTAAAGGTAAACAAACTCTTTTTATTTATTTATTTTTGCGCGACTTTTGATAAAATGCTTCCACCGCATAAAACGAGAAACTCTTACAGTGACTTTGGCATTCAGTTTGTACCAAAAGATAAAATTTCTCACCGCGCAAACATAATTATTAAAGCAGGGTTTCGGGGAGAGAGGGGAGAGGGCGTATCTCCCAAACTTTTCTACATCCCCTACCAAACATTCCAAAAAGAAGAAAACTTTCCGAATGACGAGCGAAAAGACGGGGAAAACTTCGTCTCGAGAAGTGCGTTCGAAGAGGAAAATTCTTTCCCAAAAATCAGGGGATCGGGAAAACTCCATTCGAGCATCGCTTGCCAATCCTGTTAGCCAATCGGCGGAGAGCAAACGATGCGTGATGCGGTGTTCTACCCTCTTCTATTTTTTCCCCTGAATTCTTTTTCCTCTTCGAGGTTATCATTAGGATTGCGATGGCGGGAGTTGCATTTTTGCGCTCGGGCTGGTCCAGAAGTGTTTCACCGGGGGGAAGGGGGGTCGTTGAAGAGGCCCTAACGAAGGACCGCAACTCCCATCGCTCATTAGTCCTGATTACGGGAAAAAGGAACGGGACGACCAAAAAGCGCTCGCCGAGATTCCCGGAGTGGTTTTCGGGATAGCGATGCGGTGGGCTTCCATCGAGTGAGGGGAGAGGTGGTATAAAAATAGGGTGGTGTGCTCTGGCTTGTTGGGTACGGGGAAATGATTATTAAATTGTGGAGCAACGTTTTGTTGGATTAGTGCTGAAATTAATTTATTAATACGATGGCAAACGTGTAGGGATGAAAAATGCATCTGTTTCACGTTTTGCTATGAAAATTATATTTATTTTTTTAAGGGCAGTGAAGATAGTTTTTTTTCGGTCATAACTTTTTTTTATGCTCAAAACAGATCAAAATGAAAAACGAAAATAAAATATGAGGGTAGATTTGAGTTCATAAAACTTTTACTACCGAGGAAGATTCCTTGTAAATGGATTTTCAAGTAAAGTTTTCCAAATGAAAATTCAATTTTGTTGATTTTTTTAATAAATAATATTCTGATTTAGAATTTTGGAAGTAAAAAGAAGAAAATTGTTAAGACATATGAAGTTGAATTCCTCGGAAATTTGTGGAAAATTGGGCTTAATTCCTGAATGCTGCTTAGGGTTTGCAATCCTGGGTTATTTTTTCAATCCCGGGATTGCATTATCCAAATCCCGGGATTAGGATTGGTCTATTTATTAACAATACTTACACATTAGCATAGTTGACATTCCATGATAAAACTGAAAATATAATTAAATATTGGTTTAATATTAAATTTATTGAAACAAATAAAAACATAATATAATGCATCATAAAAAATAAATAAAAATAGTACAAAATGAAATTAAAAAAAAACATTTCTTGTGTTTCTATAAGTAAGCTTTTAAAAAACACAGCTCGTCCAGTGTTTTATCGTACAAATGGCTTCTTATTTTTGTTACAAATTGTGTTCTGCCGAAAAGAATGCTCGTTTGAATTCTATGCTAGTAGGTGCTATCACCATTAAATAAGAGGAATTGCTTTTCAGGTAGTTACCACGCCTCCCTCCATTTTCAAAAAAAAGAGACATTTCTTTTTGAGTTTTTGATGACAGTGTCTGAAATCTAATACACTGCATTTTGGTGTATATCCCTCCTTGATAACTTTATCTTGTTCTTCTGCCACACTGAATGGTTTTTGTCTATAAACTGATACAGTTATTGAATCAGAATGTGAATCAATTTCAATTGTTACCTTATTTGGAACATAGAAGATCCAGTTGCATGAGCGGTTAGTAATGCAATGGAATTTGAAGTGTCTCAAGTCTTTCAAACAGGGTGACTATTAATTGACGTCATTTAATTGAAGAAGGAGCAGTGACAAAATCTATTCTTGAGATGTTGCCTATGTTATTGAGTAAGTATTGCAGTGAGCCACTTAGATCTGAGCCACGTTCTCCTATACGAGAAATGACAGCTGCATATATTTTTTTACTAATAGCACTTATAACTGTACAACAAATCATACGTTCATATTTCATAAACAAAAAACAATTTTCTAAGAATTAAATCCTTAGAAAATTTTGATGAGGAAGAAAAAATGAAATGTAATTCAGACAAAAATTAATCCCGGGATTTCGGGATCGTAAGAAACACCGGGATCTCAGGGCTGCCAATCCTAATGTCGCCCATTGCAGATCTTAAGCGAGTGAGCGGTATGTTAATGTCGCACATTGCAGATCTTAAGAATTTCCGGAATGCGAATTTTATAGTGTTTTAATTCTCAATTTATTTAACTATTACTGTGATAAACTTGAATAACAGTATTGAAGTCAGGCAAAGTATCAGTGGTCTTCACACAAAAGCTATGAAAAAAATTCTAAATTAGATATAGATACAGATGAAATAAACTATAGTTAAAAAAAAAACACGCTTTTATAATTAATCGAACTAATTCTTAATATCAGGATAAAATGGTTAGCGAAAAAATGAATGCCATTGTGGTAAAAGTGTGTGTGGGGTTTGCTTTGTACTACATTTTTACACTAACTCTGCTTTTCGGAATAGAATTAGTAAGAAATTATAATAATTGATATCGAGCACCCCACGCTTGTACCACAATGACGTTAATTTTCTCGTTAATCGTTTTATTCTTAAATTAAAAATCATTTTTTACTTTTTTAGTTCGATTTACTACAAAAGCATGGTTTTTTTTTATTTTTTTTTATTTTTTTTTAAACTATAATTTATTTTTCATTTTTTAGTTCGATCTACAATAAAAGCGAGTTTTTTTTTTTGTTTTTTTTTAGTTTTTTAAACTATTATTTAATTTGTTTGTTGTGATTGTATTAACCATTAGCGTTTTCTCTTTTGGGTTGTAACAACCTTTTAGTCGCCAAATCTGGAATTAGTCATCAAATCTTAAAACGGGACCTGGAATTAGTCGCCTTATCTGGAAACGGGAAATCGTTAATCCTAGAGATCCTGATCAAGACAATGGAAAAAAAATCATTAAATTATTGTATTGTCATCGGTCCTTCACAAGTGTGCAAAATTTCGAATTAACCCGACCTTTGAAAATCGAGTTCAAAGATTCCGTTATATACAGAAGAAGCTAATGAAATCGTGTTAAAAGGAAATAACTTCAAATACATGTATTTAATTTTAGACTTTTTAAAAAGAATTACCAAATACAAATATATGTTTTTTTTATATTAAGGGGGGAAGTAATTACTATTGTTACTGAGTTTTTTCAAATGCTCTATTGGTAGATATATTTGCCCACGAAAGAGAGTTTTAAGTATTATTAAAAGTTCAATGAATGAATACTTTGTAGTAACTTAATTTTTTACTTCGTGTATTAACTGTTTTAAAAGAGACTCTCTCTAAATTTGAAGATTATTAAGGGAATATCAACAATATATTGTGAGTAAATACTCTTTTCAGTATAACGTAGATGGCAAATTGCTTTTAAATTCTCTTTTGGTTCAAGATAATAATTATTGCGTTTAACTAATGTTAGCAATGTGAACATTAATAAATTATATCATCCGGAATAGCGATAAAATGTATTTTTAGAGAGATTTTATCTATTTACGATCAATTAATTTATAAAATAATGTTGATTTTTTTTTCACTTTAACAGTCTACCATTGATTATTCTATGAAATAACCAGTTATTTCATAGAATAACTAGGTAAAGTATGAAATTTTTTATCTATTTTAAACTTTAACTGACTCATCTAGTTATTTTCATGAAATACCTATAGTTATTCTATGAAATAACTGTATTATACACTTTAACGATAATATATATATAAATTAACAGATCATATGAATGAAGATTATATTAAAAATGTGATTGTTATAGCGACAGTCTGAAATATATTTTTTTTATTTCTAATAGGTTGCGGATTAGTGTTTTACCATTGCAGACCTAGTATATTCACCGGAAGTTGGTGTCTCTTTTTAGTGCGGCACCATATAGACGGATACTAAATGCCGCAGGTAATTTTGACGCCCAGTTTCATCCCTAGAGGGGGGGGGCACCTGAGCTCAGAAGATCCGAATCTGTACTAGGATTTAATTTTGCCGAGAGCACCCAAGCCAAACAGACACTCTAGGGATCTTTTTCATGCCGTATAATCTTAGGATATGGCCACCGTCGATTTTCTGCATCGTGAAAATCCCCCGTTTTGAGTCGGGTTCGAACCCACAACTTTGGATGCAGAATGACATCGACAAACCAACCAAGCCACCCAGCCGGTACATTTTGAAATATTTTAAACAGGAAGACAGAAAAAGAGAGACATAGTAATATTTTTTGTGCATAAGCAACTCTCTACTTTCCAATCTATATAAAACTCAACAAAAGATTTAAACATCCCTTTCGATCCATTTGTATTCAAATAGAAGCCTACATTCAAAATTATAATTTTGTCTTTCCCTTTAACAACTATCGTTATCAACAGTGTATTATTCACTCTATAAAAAATAGAGTACCGAGAGTAGGAAACCGACCATTATCGATATCCGCCCTTCAACCGATTCGATTGCTCTCTAAACCCATCCACCGCGAACGGCGTGGGGGTTGCGCGTTCTTGAGGTAAAATTCTCCGTTACCACGAGGGCCCTTCAGAGGGGTGAGGGCCCTCAGTTGCGGAGGGAGAGGCTCGTTGACAATGATACCTTCAAATGATCGGGGTTGGAATCAACTAAAAGTGCGCATCTGTTCTCATTTATGCTAGTGACCGCAGTTGGGGAGTTTGTCAACTCCCCCCGTGTGCACGTGTGGTTTACGAAAAACAAGTTTTAAAGCAGCGGGGAATGATGTAAATAAAGACAAGTCTGAAGGTTGGAATATTTTGTCGAAGGACTTTCGCTCAGATTCTTAAATTGTTTTGAAATATAGTTTTGTAGAGAAAACTCCCTATTAAGGTATCCGACTA
>BMAV01026715.1:3725-16356 GCA_019973955.1 Trichonephila inaurata madagascariensis | reverse complement strand
TCTTTTCTTTAAGGTGTATAGGTATAAAAGAAAGTTTTTATTATTTTTTTATTTTTACTCCTCACAAATTTCTTTCTTCTCTCTTTTTAGTTCCTTGTTTCATATAAAAGTTTCCTGCTTTTAACCTTTAAAAACTAAGTTCGTCTAATGTCATGTGTGAAAAGTTTATGTCAAGTAGCATTCGTTTAGAAAGCATTATTGCCTTTGCGTCTTGAATCAACTATTGATGAAATTTTTTGTATTCGAGGAAAAAATACTGAATTAGTTTTTTTTAATATGCATATGTCTGTTTTTATTTCGTAAGCTTTTTTCCATCCTTAAGCTAACATTGAATAGATTTAAGGTAGTTAGAAAGATAAATAAAAAGAATAACACACATGGACGTTTTATTTTTTTGAAAACCTAAGTAGCTTTTATCTCAGGAAAACATTAGAGTCTAATAAAGGAATACGTTTTCTAATATGATACACTATACTAGAGATTGCATAATTTTTCCGAAGTGATAATACGAAGTAGTATTTAAAAGTTCCTGGACTGAGTCTATAACTTTAAAAATATTACATATTAAACTGCTGAAACACATTTTCCTTCGAAATAAGACCCTTGAGTAACAACATACATTGCTATGGCTTGCAAAGGTTATTGGAACATTTCTGGAATCCAATTTTAACCATGTCCTTTAATTCAGTCTGCGATGCACTTTTAACTTCATCTGCAGATTAGTCATCGTTTAATATGCCGGGAAGGGTATGTTTACACTCCATATGCAGGTTAAGAACCTTAGTCAGTATCCATTGACATGTGACCGAGGATATCCCAATTGATTCTGCGATTGTTTGAAGCCTGTTCTTACGTTCTGCCGCAGAAATTTTTTCGATTATTTTCAGAGGTGAGGTAAGTCTGCAGATGTCCATAGCGTTTGTCGTCTTTGACACTTTCCCTGCCTTCTCTGAAACGTCGATGCCACTCAAAATCTTGCGTTTGTGATAATGTATCACAGCCTTACACATACTTCAAAAGTTCGTATGTCTCCGTAGTACTTTTCCCAAGTGAACACAAAACTTAATATTCATTATCTGCTCAACAAACGCAATTTCTTTCAATCGTCGACGACTAAATGCATCCGCTTACAAAATACGACGCCGTGGTGACCCACCAACATGATTTGGAACAAACTTCTTTTAGAAAAGGGAAAGAATGCAATGACACAGAAATTTTATTGCAGTCGCTCTACTGCAAAAATTTTCCATGTTACAGGCTCCGTCCGAGAAGTTTTGACCTCGTATGCAAAAGCTATTATTTGCTCAATAAAACAACTCAATAAAAATAAATGAATATGTTTTGAAAGTACGTGGGCTCAAAAACTGAAATGCTAATCCATCAAAATTTGTCTGACTGACAGAGCTACAATATTGAAAGAAAAAGAAAACATTACCCCCATTAACTAGTAACTGTAAGTAAATCGTGCTTGACCTATTGAAAGTGGGGACTTTATTCTAAATAATAAAGGTCAATATTGATTGATGGGTTTATCGCAAGGGACTTCTTCTGAAGATGAGTCTGCCAGTGAACCTATTATTTTACTGAAGTACGAATTCAAAATTTCCCACCTTAAATAAGGACAAAAGAAAATGAAAAAGAAAAAGGATTTCCTTGACAATCTTGTTAGCAATGTTATATCTACTTGAAGAAAGATATTTTCTTTAATACATATTCTATATCCTTCCATGGAAAAAATAGGCAGAATTCCTTAAGCAAATTATGTGTTTAGTATTTATAGTTCCTAAGCAATGAATGCATTTATATTTATATACATAAAAAAAAAAAAAGAATATTATCTCATTTGAGGAAAAGTCTTTACTAAATATATATGAATACATAAATAAAATTAATATATACAGACAGATGTAATATATTATCAATTTAAATATTTATATTTTTTTAACAGAAATAAAAATAGTAATATTTATTTTTTTTAAAAAAATTATTCAAAATTTTCTTTTGTCTGATATATTTGGAAGCAAGGAGTAGCACATAGCCCAATATTGCAATTATTACACATGTAGCACCTCTCTTTTCTTTTTCTTTTTCCTTTATTATGCCTTTAGCACAACACACAGAGTAATGTGTTGTGGGAGTTTCTTTTTTTCTTTTTTTCATATTGGTGGAACAAAATTAGGAAAAGGACGTTCTGTTAATTGCAGAATTCCAGAACATTTTGGTCTATTCGATATTTTTTTATTTGTATCATTATGATAATTTTGTATAAGTCTTTATATATACTAGAGTTTGCTTCTAAAATCTAAATTTTTTTCACCTAAGTTTTTTTTATTCAAAACATATACGTTCCAAATACTAATGTAAAGCAAATGAAAGAGAGAGAATACTTTTTTTATAATATTTATCTAAATTTACTATAAACTTTGTCTAAATGTACGATGTCATGGGAACGGGTCGCAGCCAGTGTCACGAATGCAGACGGCGATCGCTTATATTTGAGTGTGAAAATTACAGGATCATAAAATACGACTCCACTCGAATTATCTCGATTGTACAATTTGGCCAGTTTAGCGTGATCGAAATAACTCGATCACGCACGTTAAGGGATTAAAGTATTGAAAAATTTATTTCAACTATCCCGAAATCTTTTTCTTTTTTCCTTAATCACCATCGTAAATTTATTTTCTGCTTCCAGATAGTTGTTTTCTACAGTTTTATCTCTTTTTCTTTCAGAAATTACATCAAAATATTTTTTTTTATTTTCAAACAATAAATACAATGTAACATCTATACTTGGATAAATATAAATCATTTGCTGAAAATAAAGTGCAATTTTGTTTTCATTAAAATGGATAAACTGCTGCTTTAGATTGTAAAATAGATTGAGAAAAATCTACGAAATTTTCACAAAAGGGGATAATATTAGACAATACAACCACTCAGAAAAACAGCTAGAATTGTTACAAACGCGGAAATAAATACCAATTTAATTAACAAGCATCTGTGTGTAGCTGTCCGTTTGGTTATTGGCCTTTTTATCTGGCATCATTCTTCACACGCTGGTTGGCAACAGCAAAGGACCACCGGCTATTCCATGCAATGCCGCGAACTCATGCAATTTGATTTAAATAACGATACGTATGATTCTTTCGAATTCACCTTCTGAAGCGGCCGCTTATACAAAGAATTACAATCGCCCAGCTAGATTAAACTGCAAAAGGAAAGAAAAAACAGCAAATAATAGTAATAATATCCTCTCCGTGCTCAGTTTTCATAAAGACATGTATATACGCGACACAGGACGCTTAAACAAGGGTCAAAAATACAACTCGTTAAACATTTGGAATGGCCGTTGAATAAACGCCGCAGATCAAAGGGTTGCATTCAAATAATGGGATATGAACTAGAATCGCACTTAGCAAATAAATGGCCGCATAGAGAATGTTTTTCAATGAGAGATTCTTGCGTGAGGAAACACCTTTTCTCTGCTTGATTTTTGCCTCTTTCTACCTCCCAAGAAAACTGGAGGAGTGAAAAAAGAACAATAACCAAGGAGGGCGAATTGCTTATTTTGAGGCAACATGTTAATGAGCCAGGGACTAATTGGTACAGTTAATTCAAGCTAATCGTCGATGCTTTGTGCTGCCCCATGAATGAGCCCAACGTCGTTTACATACTTTAATAATGAAGTATCCATTGATGAAGGATTAGCCAAAAAAATAAGAATCGCCACCTCTAAGTCGTTATAGAACAAAAATGAAAAAGATGGTGGGAAAATGCAGTGGGTATAAACAGACGAGAAAGATGTTTTACGGACTTTGAAAATGCCTCAGAGATGAAGCTCGAAAATATTTGACTATCAAATCGGTGGATCAAGTTTCAATGATCTTGAAAAATTTTATTTCCTGCAGGGAATTTCATCAATACGCGTACAACGCGTTATCAATTAAAATTAATTGTCCCATACAATAGAAGCTCTCTATATTTTAATATTGGATACTACCGAGAATTCCTAATTTAAATTTATAATGACGAATTAAATTTATTTCTTAAATTTAATTATGAAAACACATTTTAGAACCTTGTTTTAGCCAAAAATAAAAAAAAAAAAAATAAGAAAATAAAGAAAAAAAATATAAAACCAATCAAAATTTTAATTTTGCCTGGTTATATATTTAGAATTATGACGAACAATCTACAAATTAAATAAAAAATAAATAAAAGATTGTTAAATCAGTATCATCAAATGAAATAAAACTTATTTCGTTTGTAAAATATGTTTTTGTGTAACATCAACAAAATTTAAGAGTGTATTAATATTGGTTTGAGCAAAGAGATAGGGGCCAGTAGATTCTGGTGTGTCTTAAGTATAAGTGACTTTCTGAGCCATAAAACGTAGATATTGGACCGAATATGTTTTTCAAAAGAAATTTATTGTTTTACTTTAATGTATATTTTAATTTCAAGTAATTTTATAGGTATTATTATTATTATTATTGCTTATTTTTTTTCAACATATGAGTGCATTAAAATGTTAAGCAAATTCGTGAATTGATATACAAAATAAAGCTTTTAAAAATAGACGCCTAACATTTAGCTAAATATGTACTATATATATATAAACATCTTCAAAATTCCTTCAAATAATATAGCTGTGTTCTTTGTTTACTAAGTGCTATAATAAATAAAGTTTTCCTTGAAATAAAAATTAAAGAACATGCAAAAATTTCAATAATTTAATCATAATTTATTTTCTTTTTGTCCTATTCTTGACTGTTATGTAATAGGTCATAAGTTGCATATATTGTTTTCAAATTCAATTTGTTGAAAAGGGGAAAAAATACCATGCGAAAACAAATAATTAAGCATAAAAAATGTGAATTCAATGATGATCTTCATTCGATAAGAAACAATATTCGTAAATACTGCTTTAAGCTGCATGCATATCTAACAGCAGTTCATTTACCGCTATTAAATTGTTAAGAGAAATGAAATGTGTCGTTGCAAATGCGATTTTTCGAACACATTGTGCATCACAAGATATTTCAAAATAAAAATCCTAACAAAGGGCTCACTTCGTGACAGTCGCATGATAAATGGAATCACGCGTTCTCCAATGAATTCAGAACTGACATTAGATTTGTATTTATTGTTCTACTTGTATAATTTAAACAAAATTTCGAATTTAATAATTTAGCAAAGACGTTCAAATACTAAAGTTTTATTTTCAAAATTTAAAAAAAAAATTATATCACACATGTACTTTTAAATCAAGTGTATTATGTTTAAGGTTTGTTATATGTTGTTTTTATTGTGCGTAAAAATGCGTACTTTTAAAAAATAATTTTCTATAAAAAGCATAAATTGTTAATAGCGAAGCGCCTGATCGCCTTTATCATGTGACTATGACATCATATGAACTTATTAGCTAGAAACACGCGCTTGCAGTTATCATGTGACTATGAAGTCACGTGATTTTAGCCCATTGTTTATTCATATTTGAAAAAAAACTTTCAACCAAAATAATATTTGTTTGTGTGACAGAGAATATATTAATATCTGATATTCATTGTAAAAATTATTTTTCCATAGGTTAATAGAATTAATATTGCATCATAATTCCCCTACTTGTAAACATATTTCAAACTTATAAATAGTAAATTCTTCCTTTAGATTTTTTTTTTTTTAATCTTTATTTCTCCAAAATTCTGATTGAAATTATGTAGATTTGTTAAATAAAATTTAAGATGGAGAGAATCGTGGAATATACGATATTTTTTTTTGTCATTTAATATTCTGAAACGGTTTATCAATTTGGCAACGGTTCGCATTGTGTACAATGCGATTTTGTTCTCGAAAAAAAAATGAACATACATCTATATTTAGAACGAACAATATTTCTAAATAAATAGAAATAAGTGATCTAATAGAACTTCTTGATTCTAAGAAACAGTCTCTTAAATATGCCCCTAGAGTGCAAGGAGTACAAAATTTGTTTGCTAAAAAGACTTATCAGAGAGTTAACATTGGGTGGAAAGATAGTTATTACGGCCGACACCTTACTTGTTGAACAACTCAAAACATAGTTATCTTCGTAACGTGTGTAGAAACCGTTTGAAATAACCCACCCTGGCCCATCTTTATGCTCCAAGAGCACGCTAACCATTTTACGGCATCATTACAATGTCGTTACGTTACCATATATTCATGAATATCATCGGATTATTTGATCGCAGCGATAGGGGAATTGCTTATTTTCCTTCAAATATGCTGATAGAACTAATGACTTTCTTCAGCAGGGATGTCGCACGCGCAAGACAAAGTAAAGAAACAAACGATAATAATATTTGTTCGTGACCCCGGGTCGCCAGGAACAAGACTCGATCCAAACAGCACGACACGAACCACTGTCCGGGGAAATAATATAACAACCGGAGTAAAATAAACAATAAAAAAAAAGGGAAGATAAAAAGTAAATAAAAAAAAAGAAAGTATCTATCTCAAAAGAGCCAAAAGGAAATCAAACACAATGCAATAAATAATCTCGGATGACCCTTCCGTGGTGTGATGATGGCCCAGGTTCCAGAGCCGATCGCCATTGCTCGTGTCTTCTCGGACATCTGCATACAATGGCCATCGGGATTTTTCCCACGTTTTCGCAGTAAGAAAATTCCAAGAAGCCTTTCCTGGTGGGAAGAACAAATGATGAAGCCTAACTGCAGCGTCGAATTTGTTGTTCGTCAACTCTTGTCACAGATCGATCGATTCCCATTGCACAGAGGGTGCATGTTCTACGCCAGGTGTGTTAGAATACGAATATGGCCTGACTTCAAGGACAAATATAAAACTGAAACAATGTTGATTGATTTGTCTCTTGATGCAGGCACAATTATGCCACCCAAGAAATGTTTTCTTTTTACTATGACTTTACAAATATGATCCATGCTTATAATATATATCTGCTTATGATTGCTTCTAGATTTATATTCTTGCAAGGTTTTGAAGGAATTCACATTTTCAAATTTAAATTAAAAATATTGAAAGAAATTATTGTTGAAGATATTTTCTTTTTTATATTTTGAAAATTGATGTTATTTTTAAGGTATACGACTACGTTCGGAACCGGGATTTATAAAAAGCGTATACAGTGGGTGATCGGTTAACGAACATAATCCGTTCCAAGACTATGTTCGCTATCCGAATTGTTCGTAAACCGATCATCGATTTACCATAGACTTCTATGTGAAATCGATTTATTCGTTCTGGAGACCCTAAGAAAATGAAATCAAACTCGAAGCTGATGGTCTAAATTGTATGAATATTCAATTGGAATTTTTTTTTTCAATAGAACTTTGAAGTTTAATAGGTAGATTCAAGAGAGATGAAAAACGATTTTTAGTCCGTTTCTCATATTTCACGTATTTTTACGGCGGTAGTGCGTCTCATCGGCACCTTTATATTTTATAGTCTGCACTGTTTGAAAAAATTAAGAATTTGCTTAATTTATTTGCCATGTCAGCAAATCCACTCGCCCATAACTTATCAGCTGTCAGAAAATATTGATATTCATATTGATATTCTAGTATTCAAGTGTGTATTGATTTTAGTCATAATAATAATTATTGAATGACCTTTAAATTCATTGTTAATTCATGTTTCAAACATTTCTCCTTTCAGTGATCTTATTTTGTATGCAAAATGATAACAAATGTTTAATATTAATTTTTTTTCAGAGCCGAGAAGTGTTCGTTTTGTTCATTATCCGATTATGTGTTCGTTGCCCAAACACAAAAAATCTTTCTTGAAAGTGTTCGTTATCCGAACACAAAATTCTTTCGTGAAAGTGTTCGTTAACCGATTTGTTCCTTAACCGATCACTCACTGTAAATGGATAATTCGTTGTTCGTCAACTCTTGTCACAGATCGATCGATTCCCGTTGCACAGAGGGTGCATGCTCTACGCCAGGTGTGTTGGAATACGAATATGGCCGGACTTCAAGGACAAATGAAAAATTGAAACAACGTTGATTGATTTGTCTTTTGATGCAGGCACAATTATGCCACCCAAGAAATGTTTACTTTTTACTATGACTTTACAAACATGATCGATGCTTACAATATATATCTGCTTATGGTTGCTTCTAGGTTTATATTCTTGCAAGCTTTTGAAGGAATTCATTTTAAAACTTAAATTAAAAATAGTAAAAGAAGTTATTGTTGAAGATATTTTCTTTTTTATGTTTTGAAAATTGACGTCATTTTTAAGGTCTCCGACTACGTTCGGAACCGGGATTTATAAAAAGCGCATAAATGGATAATTTTAATGATATTTAGTGTCATTTAGATTAGAATGTATGTATAAAATTGTTTTAAGAATATTATTAGAATAAAAAATTATTTAAATACAATATTTTGGCAAAAAACGAAAGACTTGCATGTTTTCTTTTGATAACAAATGCTTCTATAATAATAATATTACATTTCCCCCTCCGTAAGAGATGTGTGTGTTTCAGGGCCCTTAGTCCACACCCGTATCGTACAGAGATACCCAGTTTTAAATTAAAAATTTCCGATTAACATTATTTAAAAAGAATTCCCTTCACTTAAACATTAAAGTAAAAATATTCAAAAACTGGCAATAATATAAATTTTAAAGTGTGTAAAATTTTTTAAACAACCATCCACCACCTTGTTACTATTGACTATAACTTCAAAAATTTTCCCTTCTCTTGAACGCTATCATGAATATGATTTTGAACATGAAGAATATGGTCTTAGAAAAATATGAAACAAAAATGCATAAGTAAATTATAAAGTAAAAGATTGCACACTACGAAAATATCAAAATAAGGTTATTAAACACTTGAAATAAAATGGAAATAGAAAATAAATTTCAAAAATATTTGTAAATTGCACACATCATGTAGAGGTATTAAAATATTTGTACATAGAAAGTCATTTCTTTCCTGCTCTTGTTTGGGAAGTAGTTACCTTGTCCAAGTTAGCTAGACCTGACAAGGTTAAGACGTGTCCGGACACTTGTGATTGTCAATATGCTGGGCCAGAGGCCTCAGTAGAGGGGTGTTGTCTTTGATTTAGAATTTGTTAAATATGAATTTCCATAAAAATTTCTAAAATACACAAAATAATTCCTGAGAAATAGATCAAAAATTGTTTACAAGAGCACCGAGGGTGAAAACAGACTAGAAAAAACAAATTAAGAGATTGACCCATGCCTTGCACAATCATTAAGACAAGTCTTCCTTCTTATCGTGTAATACTGCACCATAATTTCAAAAACAGAATTTCCCAGGACTGGAAATTGCAAGTCAACAAAAAAAGGAGTATTTTTTTTTTAAAACTATTTATGACATATTTATTTTCATATTATACTTTAATTCTTAAAAAGGTACAAGTTAGGAGGCAATAGTATTTTGACAGTCAAAGATGTGTATTCCCTTGAGGTACTCACACTATTCACAATCCTTACAAAACCCTTCTTATTTCTTCTATATGTAAACATTTGTTTATTTACTTTTATTTATTTATTAGTATTTTCTCAGCCTAAGTGCTCTCGAAAGTAATATTATTTCATACTCATTTAAAGTTGTTCATTTTAAAATCAAATAAATTGTATCATTGTAATAGAGTAAATCTTATCATAATAAAAATTCTTAAGACCACATAAATAATATCAAATAGTATGAACATAAAATTCTCAAAATAAAAATATCAAAACATTGGTAATAATTCAATAAACACTTGAAAAAAATCTATAAAAGCACCAATTCTCACATTCAAAATCAAAAATATTAATTATGAGCTATGCATTTTCTTTGAATACAAAATATAGCATTGAGTAAATTTAACCAAAAATACAAACCCGAGATCTCTGGAAACGTTTTTAAAATGGTAACTTTATAAGAAGAACCTTCACAATAATAGGTGGGGTTTCAAGTTTGACTGCCCAAATCAATAAATTTAAATATAATTGAAAAATAAAAATAATTTGTTACACATAAATTGAAAAACAGAATAAACCATAAAAACAGTACAAAGGTAGTATAGGAACCAAAATATAATAAGTAAACGATGAGGATATAAGACTCATATAATATTAATAAAAAACACTGGAGTGGAAACAAACACATATAAGAAAAATTGCTGGGGTATAATCAGGCTTTATATATATAAAAAAAACTATAATGGTACCACTACCCCATACCAAACCATTTCATATGGAAAACTCAAAACAAAATTCTTCAAAATCTTTCAACCATAAATTTATATCACTATCAGAATTTGAATCAAAATAGATTATTAGATAGCATTTTAAACTTAAGACTTATTAGTAAATTATATCTCATCAGACATATTAATAATAATATATTTCTTAAACATTTTAAGAACAATCATTCAAAAACCAATAATGAAAATATACAATCTATTTAGATCGAACAGCAAATAATTAAAACAGAATAAAAAACGAAATACTCGTACTTATCGCTGGGTTGAAAAATCGCTTGCGCTGCACTTTTCTGAAACACTTTCGACTTAGCCAAAACATATCTCGCGCATTTTGTAGATTTTAATTAACATATAATTGATGATATAAAAAACTTTTTCTTCTTTCACACAATCTCGCGCACATATCAGCACCATTTCTTTCAAAATATTTTCAATTGAAGCACTTTTTTTTTTTCTCTGATGCATATTATTGCAGGTTAGGAAGATCTAAGCATTTCTCCGTCGAAATAGGAAAATGGAAATTTCCCGTTCCAAACACTTATGCACATCACATGATGAATAAACACATCCACAGACATTTTTTTCCTTCATTTTCGTTGTAATAATTTTTCTTCCCCGCGCACCACAGTAGGTTATTTTTGATACTGCCGGCTATTATAATGAGATTCTGTAATATTTCTGGAGAGTGGTAAAAATATTGTAAGACGTGGCGAGTGGATGTTATTATTGTAGCGAACCAAAGGATAGGGCGTGGCCGGTGGTGTATGGTTCTTGTATATTGATGCATTTTCTATTATAGGATTATGAGAGGCAGTCTTGTAAATTAGTAAATCCAATTTATTGAGCATCTTGAAACACTTAGGCATATTAATTACATTGAGCATGGACGACACAACACAGACAAAGAAACTACAATACACAACACAAAGCAGCCGGGTACATGACTACAGAGGAACGAGCGAAGAGGAGATGGGGTTTCTAGAGATAGCAGTTTTTATACCCAATGGAAAACCGCGTGACATTTTTGTAATAACAGCTCTGATTGGTTACAGTGGGCGGGAAAGGAATCTAGGATGTAATATTATAATTACGTAATATTATTATATAATATTATTACGATTAAGATTCGGACGTTAGTTTTGAACCTAATAATTAAAAGATTATTTGAATATTATTAAAAAGAGTTAATTAAAAGGCTGCTAGGGGGAATTATTACATATATGTACATACATATATATGTATTGAAATTTTGTGTCTGTTCAATTAGAATATACATCTGAAATAGTTTTAAGAATATTATTGCAAGAAAAATATTCAAATAAAATTTTTCGGCAAAGAAAGTAGAAAGAATAGCATATTTCACGAAATATTCTCCTTTTGTGAAAAATGCGTCTATGATAATAGTACTTTGCTTGTATATAGCTAGGAGTTCTATATTGAGCCTAGGACTTATAGTTGCTCTACCACAGTGCTTCTCAAACTTTCAATATTTGCGATCCAATATTCAAACATAAATTTTCTCCCCCCTCCCCCCCCCCCCATACAAATAACAATGCATTGAATTCAATAACTTTGACTTTAAAACTACAATACTACACAAAGACTTTTTCTTAAGTGCCACCTGCGTATATATACGTCTCCCTCAGGCAAAGCACCAATTCCCCTGGACGTGTATATACGTCTTTCCGAAGTAAGATCTTTTCGGAGCACTGCTATCTATAGATTTATTCAAAAACCTTTGGAAGGGAGTACAAGGACCTTGACAATGTTTTCGAAGGATTTACCTATTTTAGAGGATTTTCTTAACTATTCCTTTTCTTCCCCATTCTCTAATACAGGGGTGTCCAACACGTGGTCAACGGGCTGCATGTGGCCCTCCAGAACGTAAATTGCGACCCACCGGCTCTTTTTAAAAAATTTTAAATACCAAATTTTTCAAGTTTTTTTTATTTTGCAATTTATTTGAGGGGAAATTTATATGTATAAATAAATATATATAAATACAATCAGTGGCGCGCACAAGGGGGGATCCTGGGGGTCTGAACCCCCCCCAAAGCCCTTGATTTTTTTTACGATTGGTTATAATTTTAAGTATATAATACGTAAAATTTAGTTAAATATTTGTTATTAATGATTAATTTTATTAATTAATGCTAATTATTTATTCAATAATCAGTTTTTACTGTGTTTTGTTCCTGAAAATCGACAAAATCAAAAATAGCATGATACAAGAATGGTGAACTTTCAACCCCGGGCCCTTCCCTTGAAAAATTCCTGTGTGCGCTACTGTATACAATGTATTTGCCTGTTACCTGTTCTTGTTTTAAAATAAATATTTTTTGATAATAGAAATGTCCTTTAGATTAAAATAGATTTATATTTT
>BMAV01026713.1:0-22812 GCA_019973955.1 Trichonephila inaurata madagascariensis | reverse complement strand
AAAAAGTTCTCCTTCGATCATTTATGAAATTAATACTTACTTGGTTCTATATGTATTTTTTAATCTTACGTTATAAAATTGTTACATTTACTTTAAATTTATTATTGTGGTCGTTGTAGACTAGTGGCCATGGTGACAAGTTAGTAGATGGCGTAGTCGAGATGTGCCATCGAGTCTTTATGTTACTGAAGACCCGTTCTGTAGAACAGCTAATGCATTTTATATCTGTCGAGGCTCAAAGTCTTCATGTTGACCTGTTGTGGAAATTTAACCCTTTCGTGAGCTTTGGGAATATTACTTCCCATCTACATGATCTTACAAAATATACTTGTGGGAAGCTCAAAACCCATTATAATATATTGGCCTTGTTATTATAACAATGAAGACTAGTTCTGGCTTCACTTTTGTGCTACTGCACATAATCCAGCTATTATGACATCTGTAAATCGGACGAAAAAAGACGGCATTAAAGAATTAAAAATACCTCGTCCAAAAGCTAATAGGAGGAGTTGATCGCTTCTATCAACGAAAAGAAAGATACCAAATAAAAAGAAAATCTATAAAATGGCAGCATATCGTATTTTTTATTTTCTTATTGACCTTGCAATTATAAATAGTTTCATACTGTGGAAAGGAACAAAAGAAACAGAAGTTTAGACCAGCTAACTTTCCGATGTCATTACTGGCTAGCAAATAAAACGAAATTTTTCAAAAAAAAAAGAAAAAGTCCCAGCTTCACAAAGAAGAGGTAGTTCCGATGGTATGTGCAGTATGGGAAATATGCCAAAGAGGATTTTCAACTCCAGATGATGCAGGAAATGTAGCAGGAAGGAACAAGAAAAAAGGACCCGCTAAGCTTATAGAAGGGTTTTCCCCTTTTGTGCACCAAATGCTTCCACTTTTTTCCAAAATTATCACCTTTAAAATTTTAAATTTTTTTTTGAGGGAAAATTTTTCTTTGGGAAGTATTCTTTCCCACCCCTAAAATTTAAATGTAAACATAAAATTCGGCAAAATAAAATACATTTCATTAAACGATATTGTTTAATTGTTAATAACACAAAACACTACGATAAATTTAAAAGAGAAATAAGTGGTCCACACACACGAAAGGGCTGAAGAGTATGATATCAGATCAAATGACTTTTCCGTCATTTCACAGAGGTTCTTTCAAAATTCGCCAATAGGGCTGGTTTTTTTTAAAGTTTCCCGGGAAAAAAAATCGATCGCTTCCCCAAAAAACACATTTTTTTTCTTATAAACTCCCACTTTCAGCACAAATGGTATCATTTCAATATTAATTATTAAATTTCACTTTTATTTGCCTGCCGTAACTTTCAATTTTTATCATTCCTTTCTGATATATTCCGGCTTTTCAATTGTTATTTATATACCAGAATTTTTAAGAAAATATGAAAGAGTGTTGTGTGAATTTTGCTAAAACACAATTAAAAAGTTGACTTTAAATTTTGAGTCCTGATGGGCATTTTGAATGAAAAAGTTTCTCATTAGTAAAAAGTGAGTTGAAACAAAATGAATAGCCATTGAAAAAGACTTAATCTCTAAATACAAAAAGCCTTAGATAAGTGAAAAACTTCCTAATTTGAATAATGTTTGCAGCTAACAATATAAAAGCACAGTTTTCCCAGAGGTTTTAAAAAATTGGGGACAACCTGAAAAATTTTTGGGCTACGAACCGAGTAAGCCTAATGGACAAAAAACCAATCAGGAGACTTCCAGTCGATCCCATAAATAAGGGCCAAAATTTTGTCCATTTTTTTAAATTGAGAACGATGATAGCTATTACTTTATACGTGATATCCAAATATACTTAATGGACTGGGCACTGCGTGGGTTGAGTTACATAGCTCCTTGGCAACACATAGCAGAGGTATAACGTTCCTGTTTAAAAAAAATTATACATGGAAAAAGCTTGTTAAGAAATTGTAGAGCGTCATTTATTTAGTTGAAAGATTTATACACAAAAACCAAAGAAAAAGAAATGTAATTTCTTTCTTTTATCGAAAACCAATTGACAAAATTATAAAAAAACGAAGCACGAAATTCCCAACGGGATACGACAATCGAAATGGGGGTTGTCAACTTGACAGTTATCTGAACGTTGGTGACATTCCATTTTAAATGCAAAACTAGATAGTTTGTTCACAATTTCCAGCACTTTTTTCCACAAAACGTGTAAGAAAGAAAAGAAATATTTGTTATTAGAAGAGACAATTTTTTTTTAAAATGTGCCATTAGTCCCAAAAATATCCATGTTTTTTTTTTGAGATACACATTTTGTAGCTGACCTAAGCTTGAGTAATACATCGCTTAAGATACCTAAGTGTTGGTGTAAGGATGAGTACAACTGCTGTTTTAAGTACCCCCACAAATAAAAACCTACAACCAGATAAAAAAAGGGAAAATTTTCCCAAAAAAAAAACATACCGTATGATTTGATGCTGAATACCCAAAGGGACCCTTTATTTTAGGGAAGGGGGCACCAAAATAAAAAAAAAAAATGAAAATTTTTGAGATGAGGGGGAAGATTCTAAAAAAAAAATTAGATACCCTGTGGGGTCCAAGTATCATACCCCAGTTAACATACCATTTTAAAATACGATGAAATTGTGCTGTTAAAAACAAGAAATTGACAAAGAAATTTGATTTTCAATTTGTTTTGAACTTTATGAGGCCCGATTTTTTTTGAGATATGTCATTGACTGATTATATTAATGTCGCACTTTGAAAAAACACGAGGTTTCGATGTCAAACTTCTTAATTCAGAACCATGTGATAAGGACGACAAATTCGTTGGCAACCCATTATCCAAATTTCTATTTGGTGCTAAGGGGAAAACTCTGAGCTTCGACTTATTTAAAGTAAATTAGTTCTTTACACTATGAGTCTTTTCTGACACCAAAACTCGAACCCATGAACTCAAACTCACGACCAGGATCACTGGGATACCTCCACTTATGAAAAAAAGGTCCCCATCTTCGGGTTGAACTTGCCACTCTATTTTACAGCCCTGCTCATTGAAATCGGCTTGTCACATAACTTGTCTCCCTTAAGCAGTTCATTATCTTATTGATAGTTTTCCATTATGAATGCAGATCTCCAGAAATAAATTCTTGATACAGCTGTTTTATGTAAAAGGCCCCATTGTGACTTCCCCCTTTTAAAAAATTTTTTTTTAATTTTTTTATAGAAACCCCAAAAGAGAAGAGGGGATGTAAACAAGACTTATATTTAAGCATTAATTTTTAGGTTCGATGGAGGGGAAAGAGGTTAAAGGGATGATAGAAGTTAAAAATAAAAGTAGAAAGCTAGTCAAGGATTTATTTTAAATATTGAAATTTAAAAAAGTGATTAGTTGGTCAACAAGATATTTGTTGGTGGGATATCGACTAGAGGCGGGGTTTTAGATCGGGATTGATTTTTTGGGAAAAGTATATTCCCAAAACGTTAAAAAGAAGGATTCAGTTCATAACAAATATTAAATATCTTGTCTACCTCGTTTTGCTCCAAACTTAATTTTAGGTGCATTTCCTTCCTGGGGTTTTTGAGACTTGTTTAAAAAATAAAAATAACATTTGTTTTATTAGGCTAAACTTTATTTTTTAAATCCCAAACCTGATGGATGAGGACATCATTCAACGTTCGTATCTTGTTCCCACTATTTTCGGAAAATAAAAATCACTTCACAATATTCATTACTTGAAAATTCCCCCACTAATACGAATTTTATCATAAGGCCCAGCGGAATTATTTCTTTTATTGGGGTCCCTATTGAACAGGAATGACAATTACGTATTTGTAAAATACACGAGTACTATATAACGTGCCTATGAAACATGGATGATATAGAGAGAATAGGTGTATCTTGAGAAATGAGTTTACATGATCGGTATGCTGTATACAAATAGGTCTTTAAATGCAGCCAACAAACCATTTTTTTCCATTGAATTCGAACCATGGTTCTTTAAAAACGAATCGTGCGCTGCGTTACTGAGCAATGACGCCGGATAATATTTAGTTGAAAAGATCTTTTTTCCTTTCCTCCGCATTTTTCTTTTTATCAAAGTTGTGAAAAATAATGCCCAAACAAATAAGTCTCTTATACGCTTCTTTCTTAGCGTTTTGAGAGGTAAGATGTCTTTCCGTAATAAATTGAATATTCCCCACAATTTTTAATCAATTTTCTACACTAATCATTAAAACTTCATAAAGAAATTAGATATACAGTATAGTTTGATGAATAGCATAGTTCGGTGATATATATACAATCGACAAACTATACTATTCATCTTAAAATTAAAAAATAATAGTTCTATTTTACTTTAATACCTTTACAACTGTTTTTGAAAAAGGAATCAAATATTTTGTTGATATTGCATGCTAAGATTCATCAAATAAATTGAACTGATTGATTTTTAAATCCAAATAATTTGTTTTGGGTATTATTTAAATAAATTAGAGAAAACGTAAATCAGTAATAGTCGTTGCTTAAAAATCCATTATTTTAATGTATAGTCTTTCTGCCCTTTTTGAAATATTCAAATAAAATTTTAAGAAAGTTTCATGCCAATATGTGACTTTTTTCATGTAATTAATTACTTCTGTATACCTATGGGATTTCTAAAGGTTTGTTCAGCAATAATATTTGCATGACTTTGGATTTTTCAGCAATATAAAATGGATAAAATCTAAAGAAGAAAATGCTACACTGTTTCAAGTCCTGACTTTTAAAACATCTACATAATTTCAACAAGAAAGAAAGTAAAACACTAACGAGATGTAAAAAGTTTTTTCTTTTTCTAAATCAGGGTGATGTAGAACATTCTTAAGTTAACCTTTTAAAAATCAAACTTGCTAAAAACATAAAACAATTCTTTTAACAAACTAAACTTAGGAACTATATAAAGTTAAAGATGTTAAAATGCAAGTGAAAGAATGGTTTATTTCTGAACATTGCTTAATTTTGTTATTCTCTAAAAAAAAAAGATTTAAATGGCAAATAATTTTATATATTTATTTGAAAAATGAATTCTTTAGCCTTTGTTTTTTCCAGAATATTCTTATGCCTCACCCAAAACACATTTGTTTTCACGCTTTCTTGTACTTGTTCCTGTTACTCGGTGAAACAAAAATAACTTCAATGTCTTGCAAAATCAGTTGGAATTATAATGCAATGTAATTTGAAGTCAAAACTTTTCCCATTGCTACACCTCTAACAAGGCGAGGAACTCAATCATCAAACACAATCGCTGCATTTGTAGCCAGACTACACAGAAAAATTGATTATTATTTCTTTTGTTCTGTACCTTTGTCTTAAGTCTTGCCATATGAAGGGTTTCTAATATGATTTATGGGCACATTTTATTGAATATTTGTATTAATAATACATATTTGTTTATCATTTAGAAGTACGAATTATTTAAGGTATACGACTACGTTCGGAACAATGATTTTAAAAAAACGCATAAATGTATAATTTTCATGATATTTGGTGTCATTAGATTAGAATGCATGTATAAAATTGTTCTAAGGACATCATGACAAAATATTTAAATACAATATTTTGGCAAAATACTTAGGAAACTTTCCAAATTTTCTTTTGTAAAAAGCTCTATTGTTAATATTTTGCTTGTATATGTTTCGACCTCTGTACAGAGGCTCAACTATGATTTTGAAAACTTCAAATTATTTTCAGGTTACAACCATTTGAAATAATTATCGGCGTATTTTCTTAAAATTTCTCCCCTCTGTTGTCGTAAAAAAATGGATAAACCGACTTCCGAGTTATGCATTTCAAAAATTCTAGTAGAGCCTCTGCATGGTTCTGAGCTGAATACAGGCAAAAAATTAATACAATAGAAGCATTTCTTACAAAAGGAGAAAATTTTGGATAAAAGGTTATTCTAAGTTAATTTTTGCCAAAAATATTGTATTTAAATAATTTTTTGTCATAATGTCCTTAAAACAATTTTATACATGTATTCTAATCTAGGTGACACTAAATATCATAAATATTATCCATTTACACGCTTTTGCAAAATCACGGTTCCGAACGTAGTCAGATACCTTAAACAGTCTTAAACTAAGATTCAATATTTTCCTTTGTTTCTATAAAATGCAACAACTGGACAGATTTTGAATTGAATATTGGTTAAGTATAATAAAAATTGGTTACCAAAAATTTAAGTTTTTCCTTGAAAAAATTATAATGAGCCTTATTTTTTTATTACAAGAAGATTAAAATTTCCTGGATGAGAGTAATTATGCATAGTTATTTCAGACTGATTTGAATTCTTTGAAAGCCTTTAAATCTATTATATATTCATAATTTGTTCGTTGTCTTTTAGAATTATTGCAGAAGTAAATCTATTATAGATGTTTGAGTCTTAAAATGACCGAAACAAAAACATTTTCTATTACGCAGTGCTTTTATAGGTGTGATAATGAATAATAATTTAAATTCCTTTTTATAAAAAACGAATTAAAAAAAACAAAATTTTAATTTATTTAAATTGAGTTTAAAAGTTACACAATTATTTGTTTTGTTGACACAAAAAAACAACCTTCCCGACAAAAAATAAATTTTACCAGATTAGTAACCCAAAAATTTCAGTGAAATCTTAAATTTAATCTTACGAAACAAAATAATAATCCTTTATGGGTACCCATAAGCAGAAACTTTAACCTTATGCCAGTAATAATTTCTATTATATGATTTAATTTATTTATATTAGAGATAAAAAAATATTTATACAATGGAAATATGAATGTGAAATTACTAATCAATGTAATCTTTCTTTTTATACTATGTTCCCAAACATAAATTGAATGAAATTATGAAGTTAATTGGACGTATATATATATAAGGTAAACAATAATTTAAATTAATATCAGTAAGTTAAATTATATTCCCACTTTTAATCTTATTATAACAGAACTTCTCTTCGCCTATGATATTCCATACTGCAATATCCTTTACCTCATTAAAAAAACAAAAAATTAAACCTTATTTCTAAGAAGCCAAAATATATGTTTTTCAGCCCCCTCAACTTAATGTAATTGAATTCATTTTTTTCAAAACGAAAATTTATCAAATAATTGTTAACATTTCGATACTAAGAACTAAATCTACAAGCATTCAGTTGCTCGGGCCATGTTCGATTTTTTTAAGCGCCAAATTTCTGTAATAACTGTAATTTCTTGTAAAAACTCTAACTGTTCTGTGTAGCTGTAATTTCTGTAATAGATTGAGTATTTGAAAATATGCCCCTACAGACTACCAAATATAAATATATAAAACTCAACGAACTTGCTAGATTCTGCAATAAATTCGAAATCTAATTATTGTTATGAATTTTCTAAATTGTTCTTTAAAAATTTTGCATTAAAGTCTCAAACTTTATTATCATGTAAATATTCCTTCCAAAACAACAATTAATCTTAATATAAGAAGCTCTTTTTACTTTTGTAAACACATAGTTCAATGTAAAACTAACTCGCTATTTTTGTTAGTATGCACATAACTCAACAGCCGGCAATTACTTATTCTTAATGTCCCAATGGAAGATGTAAGTGCTCTAAACTCTAGAGATTTACTGGAATAATAATTAAATCAGAATTCAAAGCTGATCTATAGTTTATATTCAACAAACATTTTTTCTTATTCATGAAAATATGCTAATTTATTCTTTTAAATACAGCTATTAACATTTCAATGCTTCTTTAACAATGCCTGGATATCGAACAATTAATAACTGACTTTTCAGTCTCTTGCTTGTTAGTGGGATTTGTTAAAGATTGAATTATTACTTTATTATAGTCTATAATAGTTGGTCTACTGAGAATGATATGATATTTATCTTATTTCAAATAGTAATATCTATTACAACAAATAACACAGAAAATTGTTTGAAATATGATAGCAAGGCGTGCCTCTTTGTCAGTGTTTAATTTTATAGAAAATATTTAAAACTGTACAGTTGCTTCAAATACTTATATCGTGAAAGCTATAGCAAATTTTCAAAAATGGATCAAAATAGCTTCATTTGAACGTTTTACCGTGCAATGAAAATTTATACGGACTTTAGTAAACAAAACAAAATTATTGTTGCTGTCATGTGCATGAAATATTATTATTATTTGCATTTAATAAGCTTTAGAAAGCAGTAACTCCATCAAATTTATGCTCATTTTAATGGCAATTTAGCTGTGTTTTTTTTAAATTTTGAATGATGACGAGATTTATATTTATATCTAAGATGCCTCTTCCTTCTACACATCCACATCTTGCCAACATACGATTTGTTAAATTGGAAAACCTTTTTTGTACTTAATTCAAGAAGCTTGACAATACGTTTATTCAAAGGACTGCAGATGATTTTTAAGTGGCTGTAGACTCTTTGTCATAATAGTATAATTAGAAATTATAACTAATAAATCAACAATATTGAGAACATTGTAAAATTTGATTATCTATTCAATATGCTACCGATTAACTAGAAAAATAATAAAAAAGCAATCTAACAACATCTTTAAGGTACCATCATTTGACTATTATTTTTATCAACCTTATTGCACCAACCTATTTTCTCATACAACTAATTCAACTTTATATGTAACACACTTCCCATAACCATAACGCACTTCACATAACTATTTAACTGAACATTAATTCCCTCTACTATTGCATTATCATAACCTCAACACATTCTCGTGCAAAATTTTAAAATTTCATCAGAATCTCTTATAATCCAATTAGCTTTTAAAACAAGTATATCACAATCTTTATTTTCAAAGGCAAAATTTAAACGTTAAATAGGAACTCCTTTTCAGCTAAAATAAGATTTAAAAAAGCTATCTTCTTCCCTTTTTCACAAACTTTTGAAAATTTAAGTCTTCAAAAAGAAATTGCTAATACTTCTATATGTATTTATACTGTGCTCTTTCAAAATACCAGATATCATTAGAAAGAATAAACTACAAATATGTGCTCTTTAAAAATGCATTTATTCTGCTTTCTTAAATGAAAAAAAAAACTACTTCAGATAAACTAAGAAAATTTAGAGAGACAGCAACAAAAAAATTAGAATCGCTTCAGTACTCAAAGAATTCAAAAAAGATGGAAGTGAGCAACTAAATTGACGTAAGGAAGCATTGTGTGTAAACAGCAAAAGATTTATACGGTATTGAAGAAAATAATTCAGAAATATGAATATAAATGACTTTTATCGTATGAAATTAATTTCTTTTCAATTCTTGACAAAAAGTATTTTGAACAGGATAATGATTGAAAATTGCTTTTAATGACATTTCGAAAAAGTTATGCCGTTTAAATATTAATAAAAAACTGATTCTACAGATTTTTTTATCCCTTTGCTAGGATATTATTTTGTACTAAAATAACTTAATCTTTAAATTATTAATTAGTACAAAATGAGGCTCTGCGCTGAAATATAATAATTTAAATGCCTTTAGGAAAGACTTAGGGTTTCAATTTTTATAATAATTAATAATATTAAACAGCACTGCATTTTTAGAATTGACTTACAACTTTTCAAATATTAACAAATTCACCTTTTCATTCTCTTAAATATGAATAACCCAAAATTTGCAACTGATCATTTACATCCAAGATTAATTCTAGAGAGTTTAAAATATACTCTAAAAAAAGTATGTGTTTAGTAAATTTTCGTTCTCTTGTGTGTATATATAGTATAAAGTCGTCAAGTATTTCCATGCTTATAAAAGGACCTTTTGATACAAAAACATTCCGTTCAGTGTTGTTTTCTGAGACTAACATTACAAATCAATGTATTTGTCTGAGTTAATTCCCCCTTAGAAAGCCCGATGCATCCCAGAATGTGATCCAGTGAAGCTGGATAGACACATCATTTTTTACAATTGGGGTGGATTTTTCTGTTACTATAATAGGAAAAACATTTCAGTTGACTACTTGTCAGCCTAGCCAGAGCAGTCTGGCAGCCACTGTCACGTTTGATTTCCATGAGAGAGCCAGAGGATACGTACCTTTGATGCGTAGATGGAATACGCCATTTAAATTCAATTTATATCTTTCATTACATTATAGTCCAGGGATGGCGAAGCTTTTTGGATCAACGTGCCATTTTTTCTTTACGATATCTTTAATGACGTGCCGTTAAATGATTTTAATGTAATTTTGAAAATAATAAATCTAAATACCCACATCACAAAATTCTTTATTTACTACGAAAATATAAATTTTGCACTGAATAGTAGTAAATGTTTCAGTTATACGTGAAATTTAATTTAAGTAACATTAGTGTGACTTCTGTTGTTGCAGATTATATATACAGATGACAAATAACTTACATCAGGATTGTAAAATGTTACTTTTAGCAGAATGCATGTTGAATTGATGTCATCTGCCAAACGGTTTCTAGTGAGTCTTTAATGTTATTCATCTCTGAAAATAATCACTCGTAAGCATAGGTAGATGAAAATATAGTTAAAATAAGTCAAGCTAGCTTCTTAGAACAGTTAAATGTGTCTGGAATCGAATTCCATGTTTACAAAATTTCGTTAATGGCATTTTTACTCATATTGCTTGTTAATCTTTCTGTTTCAATCAATTCCAACTTTTTCCTTGTTTCAATAATTTTTGAATCCATATTGAACTAGACTAGAAATCAATAAGTTGCTTTTCAAATTTTTCAATTTCCGACGAATCGAATTGGAGCAAGTTCAGTTTAACAAATAATGTCACACACTGACGCAGCTATTCCAGATTAGGCCCTGTAACGAAATTTCTTGAGGGCTCTGTTTTAGGGCACCTTAACATGCTACGATATTTTGCTTACGCATATTAGGGCCCCTGAAGCTTCGTGGCCCCGTATCATTGATACGGCGGTATCTACGCCCCTGATGTCACATCAGGGTACATAATAAACTTGAGCGTTTCCTACAATTCTTTGAACTGAAAAAATCTCACTGAAAACTCCTTGATTGAAGAATCAATGATGGAAATAAATTCTTTAATAACATCTTTGTCTGATTTTTCATGTTCATTTTTATCTTTGAAATTGTTTTTCAAATTTGGGATTACTTGCAATAATAAAGTTTCTGAACTAAAATGCAAACCGTTTTGATTGGTGGCTTGCCCAAAATATTGTGCCAAGTGCCACCAATGGCAAGTGTGCTAAGGATTCGCCATCCCTGTTATAGTCCTTAATGAGGAAGGGTAGTGCCAGTTGCCCTTTCATTTTCACTGCCGTCTTTGGGCAGTCTATCAACGACCTCTTTACCTCTAATGTTAACATGTGTCGGATCCATTGGAGGTGGACGTCGTGCATCTGAGAGATCTTTCTCGTTTTAAGCAGAATAAAAACTCTTGTTTCATCGTTTTGGTGGATTAGCCACTAAGATGTTGTAGGTCACTGCGGCTGTCCGATTAAATCCATAGTTCCCCAAATCACAATCATAAGACATGATAGTATCAAGCCCTACATTAATTACAATTAACTCACTCCTGAAGACAGAGCATGCTTCAGGGTGGCTTTGCTTTATTGTAGTCCCAAGGTGGGGGGTCCTAATAAAAATAAGGCTGCCACATTACGATTTTACGTGAGACTACCGGTAATATAGACCTGTACTGCATCTATAGAAATGCAATCAATAATTTCTAGAGCTGCTGTTAAATATGGTCTACATGGAGAGTTTGCAGTGGATTTCAGATCACAAAGGAAGAAAACTCTGCAGTCCCACAGAGAGATCAATACAGGGTCTTGGAGATAGAGGTGTCGCTTCCCAAGAGTTCAGATTCTTAGTTTCTACCAAGCTAAAAAGGCTGTACTTCTTGAGTCTTTGATTGTTATGACAAGTATGCAGATACAAGGAAGTACGATGCTTGGAGATGTACATTTTATTGAAGTACTTAACTAAATTAGCCCTTCCTCTAATATGTAATGGCTGTAAGTTGGTCTCGAACAGAGCTATACCAGAAGGGGCAACTATTTCTGAGTCCGAGAGTAATTCGAGAGCAGCCTCAGTTTGTACACGTTTTAATTTCTGGAGACTGGTTTCAGACGCGCAGGAATAAAAACATTAAATAAAATCAAATAGTAAATTAGTTTTTAAAAGTACTTAAATAATGTCTTGAATCTTCTGTGTTTCATATGTTTCAAAGACATAAATTTAATTTTTAAAAAATTAAATTTGTGACGGATCTACCAGCGTACTTTCAATTAATACTCTTGGGAAATCTTCGGGCTATCAGTTCGCGTTTATTCGCAACCAACCCTTTGAAGAAGAAACCGTGATATCTGTATTTAGTTTGCTTTATATAGTCTAAGCTTTTAAACTAGCCAGAGAGAAAGCGATGAGATAGAATAGAGATTTCTACTGATCAGGTATTGCAGTATTTTATATCGTATTTCAGATATTTGATAGGTGAAAGAATTAAAGTGACGATTGGTCACTAAAGTATGATAGGGTTAAGATAATTGGGACAACAGATTTGATGCTACAATAAGAGGATCGATATTGATAGTCTTCTCATAATTCGTGCATCTAGCTGTTAATCCACATATTGTTTATATTGAGAACATCTCGTTGAAATTAATTGAATCAGCGTTACTATTTTATGAGATCAATAAATAGAATGTTTTTGAATATAACTAGTGTTTCTTCTCTTCCTTCCACACCACTGGGGGGCAAGAGAATGGAATTATTCCCTCACAAATTCGTTTTTCTCGAAAAGAAAGTATTACGAATTTAAATATGATTCACAAAAAGAAAATTCGGAAGAAGGAGAAACAAAGGAAGGTTATTTCATATTTATTTAAATTTGCAAGCAAAGATCATAAAACCAAATATTTACTAAGATAAAGTACACAAGCTAAGATCATTTCCTATGTGCATGCATGTAAATTAATGAATGCTGTAATGCACTTGAAATTGCATATTTGTAAACAGCTAATTAATCTCAAGCAAATAAATATAATGGAAAACGCGAGAGAACATTACCCATTTGTTCTTAATTAAGAATCACAATGAATAATTATTCATGAAAGGAATATTAAATAAAATGTTCTGTGTCTTTGCCTTCCCACGTTAAATATGTTTCTTCAAAGGATAAGTAAAACCTCTTTAAAAGACAAGACTTATTATACATTATTTTTTTTGGGTTTTCTTGAACAAACAAAATACACCCAAAAAAAAAATATATAGAAAAAAATTTTTTGGATGGGAAAAACTTGTTATAGTGATAATTTTATGAAACACAAAAAGTTTTTTGAATCATTTTTAATTCTTGCCAATTTACATATACATATATTTATTTATAAAATTAATCATTAATGTGTAGTTTAGATATTAAGTTATACTGATATTTTAGGATGGCATTTGGGCTTTTATGCAATGTGCCCTTGTAGATAGCATCACTTTTATTTTATCGCTATAAAAATTTTCTTTTTTCCCCTTTTCATGTTTTAATATTAAATTCATACCCCTTTTCAAAATTTTTTTGATTTTCATCTTTTAAAGGAAAAAGGGAAATTTTTAAATAACATATAAAAATATCACATTTCATTTTTCGTATAATAATCATTTATAGATATATTAAATATTTAAAAACTATCCTTCCATTGCTTAGTTTATTGATGTTTTTTGGCAATGGAAGGAATTTGGGAGTACTTTCGCACAATTCGAACTTTCAATGGAAGAGATTTAAGCTACAGATTTGCACAACTATGCAATCTCTTAAACATCAAATAAACTAATTATAGAATTGTAAACACAATGGTTGAAGGATCATTAATTCCAAATTTGAAGAGAAAATTCATAAAATAAATTTATTGCTTGGTTTTTAAAAAAAGTTATATTTAAAATTTTTTAAATTTTTTTCATGGAAAAAAATATTGTCGAATGGGAATAATAGTATTTAAGTTCATGAGTCATCCGCGTCCCTTGACTTATGTTTTAAAATTGCGAGCCCCGTCTTGTCGCTTTTAGTACGATATTAATTCAAACTGACTTCACATAGTGTATTCATGGGGTATTGGGCGAACTTTTTAAAAAAAACCCAACAATTAAAAAAAAAAAATTTTTTAAAAATTTTCCCCACTTAGAAAAAAAAAATTTTTTTTTTTTTGTCGTTGTTATTTGTTCTGCATATAAGTCACTTTTTTAATGACGCAAATTTAACGTCCTTTATAACTTTTAAAAAAAAAAAATTTATCTCTTTTCTTTTTAATTTTTTTTTTTGTTTCATCAATAAACATAAAAATTACTTTTATTTGCAGCATTCCATGTTAATCAAAGCAGTACTTTTCCATTTTTGCTTTTTGTTTCTCAATGCTAAATTTTTTTGGGAAGGGGATTTATTACCCCCCAATCCACGGTGTGGGGCGAAACCAAAAAACCCTTATTGTAGAAGGGAAAAATTTCGTTTTTTTTTTTTGCTGGGAACCTTTAGGCCATGCGGTGACGTAATTTCGCTTTCGACCTCAAGTTTGAGAGAACACACCATGATTTAAAAGTTTTACCACTCGCCTAACCCCAAACTTAAAGAAATTTTCGGCAGACAATATTTAAAGTTGCCCAGCCCCACAGGCATATATATACCAACATCCATGCCTTATCCGGGTTCCCGGCCAGGGAAACTCTATACGGCAAAACGCACTATAATAACCGGTTCATTTTAGACAATTTAAAACAAAATTTAATATTTTAAATAACACTTTTCCTTTCGGTGGGTTTTCTATTTTCCATCTTTAAAAAATAAAAAATTTGATTTATTGCCCAATTTTGGGAATTTTGACTTTTTTCCATTTATTATTTATAAAAAATTTTTCCCTGATTAAAAAAGACATAATTTTCTGCGTTTTGCTTGGTAATCTAACTTTTTTCCATAGTTTTAATCGATGAATAGTTTGGGATTTTTCCATAATCAAAATCTGTTCGTAATGGATCAAAATTTTATTTTTAAAAAATTTTTTCGGGGGGACTATTTTCAAAAAGAAAATTCATTTCAAAACCCCAAAAAAATATATTGGTTTTGCATTCCTTTTTTTCAAAACTAAGGGGGAAACGCTAATGATGTTTTAATGGTGCTTTAATTTTTGCATTGATCAAAAATCCTGTGAACAACGGGAAAAAATATATTGTAG
Source organism: Trichonephila inaurata madagascariensis (assembly GCA_019973955.1). NCBI lineage: Eukaryota > Metazoa > Arthropoda > Arachnida > Araneae > Nephilidae > Trichonephila > Trichonephila inaurata. Next base: position 7,645 of record BMAV01026713.1, on the reverse strand, counting down.
AATTTTTGAAACCCGAAAAAATAATAGTAAAAAAATATTTGAAATCGGGAAACAATTTGATCACTTGCTTTGAAATACAATGGCTTTTTAAGAAAACCCAAAAAATTTATCTTGTAGATTAATTTGGTTTTTTTTTCATCAAAGATTAACGTGCATGTTTTTATTTAATATCAAATGGGTTTTCAATACTTCTGAATTAATTCGCAATTTGTTATTAGCCACCTAGTGCTATCGAATTATTCAGTAAAAAAGAAATTGTACTTCACAACTTTTTGAATGCCTGCTTTCATCAATAATGAAGTTCTATTTTTTAAAAAAGTATCGTATAACAGTGAAAAGATTTTCTCATTGCTCGTGTTGGATTAACGTAAACCTCGTACAAAAATTAACCAATTTTTATCTATGTATTGACACAGTTATTTGTACGCATTTAAAAATTCAAGGAGAGAACTTAAATATACAATTAAATTACTAAGAATTATTTTAGCTACTTTTTATCAAATAGTTACAATTAATATAAATATGTATATACATAGGACAGAATCACGACATTTATTAAGTGGTAATTAATTTTTATTATCATTAAAGTATCGTATTGTCATCCCAAACAATCGTGTAAATAAAATTTCAGTTCAACTGAATGCTTTAAAATGTGAGAAAAAAAATCTTGTAAAGTTTTGACCCAAGTCGCTAAAAATGAAACCAACGTGGCTGTATCAGTAATTCTTTGAATAATTAGTTTCAGTCAATTAATTTTAATTAATTATAACTAAATTATCGTATTTTTGTCCCAAACGATATTGTATAGAAAATTTCAGCTCAAATGAGCGCTTTAAATTGTGAGAAAAAACCTTTTCAAGTTTTGACACAAATCGCCAAAAATGATGCCAACGTGGCTGTATTTGTAATTCTTTGAATAATTAGTTGTAATCAATTAATTTTATTAATTATAATTAAATTACTGTATTGTCATCCAAAATAATCATGTATATAAAATTTCAGCTCAATTGAGCGCTTTAAAATGTATTTTATTAACGATTGAAAATTCCATGAAGATAAATAAATAAATAAATATATAGAGTTAGTGAGCTAATAGCGTAGGAATTGAATAAAATAACCTCCAGATCAAATGCCTTTCGTCATACCATACAGAGATTCATTTAGGACACAAACAGGACGCGTAAATTCCTTTTCGTACTATATTAACTGAAGGAACATTATGGCAAGCAAAAAAAAAAAAATCTAAGCAAAAGTATAACTCTTTAAAAATGTGAAAATTATTTTATTTTTATTCTTTTTTTTTTAATTTCAGAATCCACTCCATATTATTACATGATTTCAACAGCTACACAAAAAAAAATTATACGAATGAAAAAAAAGTAAGATGTACGAGCCAAGCAGTAAAATTTTTAATGTATAGGAAAATAAAACTGGTTATATATTCCAATTTTTTGTGTTCAAAAAAATTTCGGAAACTTCTGGAGTAATTGGAGCAAGACAAAGGCCATTAAGAATGAATCATTCGCAGTTGAGTTTCGTGAGCCAGCATAACACACACATTACTCACACAAAAGAAATTTACTTTTTTCTTTCTTGGAGACGTCACACATTCTGTCTTAGCGTTCTTTGTTTGAGAATATTTTTACCAGAAAATACGTTTAAATACCATCTTCAGGATTACACAAAAGAAATCTGGTTTGCTTCCAAGTTATTTGGGAATGTATGTTGATTTACAATTTAATCCTTAAATTAATTTTCTTTCTCATAATATAATTGTATTCTGAAAGAGTTAGATACAAGTGTAAACTGTTTTGAACGTTCTTTAAAATAATTACGAGCAAAATCTTCGAATTGTCCATAAAAGAGTTTAAAACTAAAATATATGTTTACTTTACTTCACAGTTTATTTAATTTATAATCACTATATGTTTGTAAAAAACATTTACTATCTCGTTCAGTTTTTTTACATTTCGTAGTTGCATATGTGTTTGTATTTCATATGTATACTAAAATTCAATTTTGAGCCTTAGTGAATTAAAATCTCTAATTTTAGATAAATATGGCTATTGTCAAGAGCGAAATATCCAATCTTGAACTTGTAAAACAGTTTCTACATCAATGCATGCCTTCTTTCATTAGTGTTTATTCTTTTTTTTTTCCCATTTCAAATGCGTACATGCTGAAATATAACATGAAACTTCAAAAGTATACTGCTAGCTACACAAAATGCAAAATATGCAAACCATGCGAAATTTACATCATGCGTTGGCGGCGATTAAATCCGCAAATAATTATCATTATTGCGCAGACGCACATCACGGGCGACCGTAGTGCCACCCGCAAGCGCTAAATAAAGGGAGGACAGATTGGTAATTTAAAATATGGCAATTTTTTTTTGTAAGCTGTTTATCTATGTCTCGTGGAAGACATCGAACGTTTTTCATCCAAGTTTCTGAATTCGACCGAGGAATCATAGTAGCTTATAGGGATTGTGGATTATCCTTCATAGAAATGGTCAATGCATTGCACGAAAGAAAGCAACTGTGATGCGGGTTTGTCATCGTTGAATGCAGGAGGAAACGATGGACCCCCCTCGTTGCATCACTGCCAGTAATGACAGACGGATTGTACGCATGGCAGTGAGGGATCGCGCGGCCACATAATGAACCATAGCACAACAGATTCAGTCTGTTACGCATCATTCAGTGTCCGCTCATACCATTCGACGCCATTTGCACCAGAGTAGAATGTCCACAAGGCGTCCTTTGCTTGTTTACCCTTGACTGGAAACCTTGACTGGACTGACTTTACCCTTGACACCTTGACAGGCGTTTGCACCGCCAATGGTGCGATGAATGGTCAGTATGGATAACTGACGTGTTTACTGACAACTATGTGCTTACTGACGGATCCCGCTTCTGCCTGCAATATCACGATAGTCGGTTTCGAGTTTGGAGACACCGTGGTAAGAAGCTGCTGAACTGTTGCGTTATGCAACGCCACACTAGTTCTGGAACCTGGCATCATGGTTTGGGGGGGTATTGGGTCTTACTGCCGTACCCTTCTAGTACGAGTTGCCGATATACTAAACAGCCAGCGCTACATCTCTTGAGGTGTTGGAGCCGGTGGTCCTCCCATGTATTCAGCGCTTGCCATCAGCCATATTCCGACAGGATAATGCGCAACTGCACGTGGCACGTAGTGTTCAAGAAGTGTGTTACAAGTGACAAGGTGACAAGTGACTTGGTGTTACAAGAAGTGAACTGCTTCCTTGGTCTGCTTGCTCTCCCAAACTATTGCCAATCGAAAGTGTGTAGTCCATGCTTGTAGATATACTGTCCCGGGATACACCATTCGCTGCTGGAGCAGATCAACTTTGGCAATATGTGGAAGCCGCATGGACTGCCCAAGGATACATCCAAAGCCTCTTCGATTCTATGCCGAGACATGTGCTGCGGTTAGAGCCAACAATGGCAGTTACACTAACTACTGATTTTGTCATCATCCACACGTCACAAGAGGCTATAATTTTAATCTTTTAATCTTTGTACAACATGTTATCTTCGGAATAAATTTCGCAGTAATATCTCTGGTCCTTCTTGGTGTTACATATATATATATATATATAATAAATAATTGCACATTAAATATTTTTGCTTAGAATAAATGTGTGTGCGTGTATGTGAAAGAAAGAGTTCTCACATTGAATCAATAATCAATAAATGTGACAAAACTATTTAAAAAAAACATTTTCAAGAAAGTTAAAGCTTAAAACGTGTTGGCTCGTTTTCTTGCATTCTCTCGTAAAGTTGACAGATTCCCCACGCAAACTACACATCAAATGATAGTATTGGTGTGAAAAAGGAAAGACTATTCAGAGGGATATTCCATAAATCATCTATGAAGGTTTTTTCTGCTCCCCTGCTGCTACCAATCATTGCACTGCTGATCAAAAACAGGTACTTGCATTATTATTTCGTTTATCTGGCTTTTCCCTTATGATATTGTTTTCATCTCATGATTTATGAAAATAGAAGAGCATTGGTCTTAAATAAATAATTAAATTATTGCTTTTATATACATGGGTGAGAGGGACCGGCTGGATGGCGTAGTTGGTTAGGTGCTGACCTTATACGCTCAAATTTGCGGTTTAGACTCCGACCTAAGTCTGGGGATTTTTAGGATGTAAAAAATCAACAGAGTCTATGTAGTATGATTGTATGTGATATGTTAAGATATCCGACTACGTTCGGAGCCGCAATTTTTCAAAAGCGTACAAATGAATATTTTTTAAATATTTAGTGTCACTTAGATTAGAATACACGAATAAGATTGTTTTCAAAATATTATTATAATAAAAAATTATTTAAATGCAACACTTTGTCAAAAAAGGAGCAAAGAATTATCTATTTTTAATAAATTTTCGAAAACTTTTGATTAAATTTGAAAATATATATATATATGAAGTGGTAGAGGAGAGCAAATATCAAATTCATAGAGAAAGTTGAATTAGTTTATTTATTATTTGATAGAAACCCTCTAATTTATTTATTTTTAATGAGATTGAATTTAAAAAACTGCAAAATTTAAGAGAGTATGTTAGCATTTTATGTTCATTTTGAAATTCTGTAATTCAGGTAATATTAATCAACAAATCACAATCAGGTAACATTAACCCCTTAAGTGGTCTATTTCTTTTGCCCAAAACGTTTTTTAAAGAAAGCTTATTTTTTTATTACATATAACTAAGCATAATACTTAACAGAATACTAAAATAGAAGAATTTTCATTTTCAATTCTACAGTTTTCACACTATTATTTTTTATAATTGTGGAACACAAAAATCCCTAAATGTTTGTTTTTCATAAGTACACTGAACGCTATGAAGAATGTTTCATATAACTTAATAGAATTTTTCTCATACTTCCAAAAAAATTTCACGTTTCTACCTGTTTTTCAAATGGATGAGGATTTTCTGTGTATGTACATATATACATATATGCACACACAATTTGAAGCACAGTATAATAGTCAGACTTGCATTGAAATGGGGACATAGATAATATTGGCTTTTTTGGATTACTTTTCCATATTAATTTATTCTCAAGCAACAAATTACACAATGCCTTACCAATACTTGTTATTTATCAAATATTTTTAAGAATCTAAATTCCCCTTTAAAAGGAAAATTGTGGTCGGGGGGTAGCCTAATGGTAAAGGTAACGGACTCGTGGCTGGGGGCGAGTTCGGGCCCCGTACCACTGGGCCTGCCGGGAGGGAAGCGATGGAAAGTTTAAAACCGTCGAAAAAGCACAAACCCTCCTCGTTGGGGCGGGTGGTAGAAAAGAGGGTGGTGCCAGTTCAGGGGTCATCCCGTTTACTTTGGGCCCTGGTTCAAAAAACGGGGTCCCTCGCCAAAAACCCTCGGGAACTGAAAAAGTGCGATGTTAATATCCACTATTTTTGAAAATTTCCCCCCTTTCCCCACAAAAGCCCGGATGGGTGATTTCAGAACAGGACAAACTGCATCTCAAAAAAACCCAAAATAAAAATCCCTATAAAAATTTAAAAAAATCAAATAAAAAATAGAAAAAAGAAAATATATCACAGTGCGAACTTACAGCGCTTTTGGGCAAATCGGCTGCGGCCAGCTTTCGGTTCCACTACGTGTAGGGGCAAAACAATTAAGAGGACTTTTCCTTTGAACTGCTTTATGTATTTAAAATTTATATTTTAGCATTTTATAAATGTTTTATTCAAAAAAATTACGAGATGAAATTTTTCACATATTATATATATTAAAAATTTTAAATTTTTAATTTTTAAAAAAAATTTAAAATTTTAAATCACCCTTTCAAATTTAAAATTTTTTTTCCCCAATTTTTTTTTTAATATTTTTTATATATGGATGCTATAAACAACTTTAGGGGTAGATTTTTTCAATAACAATTGTTTTTGAAAAAAAATAAAATGTTTTGATATGCATGCTAAAAAATTAACCAAAAAAAAAATTCTTTTCATTTCATTTTTTAAGAAAAAATATTAGTTTTGCAAAAAAGATCCAAATTTTTTTCAAGCATATGCAAACCCCAAGAGAAAAATTTAAGGATTGGGGAAAAGGTGGAATTGATTTTGAATGCACTAATGTTTGAAAAAAAACAAACTGAGAAAACCATTTAAAATATAAAATTTGAAAATTTTAATAATTTAAATAAACTTAAAAAAAATCACTTTTAAAATATTAATTATATTTTTTTTAAAAAAAAAATTATTTTCGTATTTTTTTTAACCCCTAAATTTTTTAAAATTGATCAATTTAGGGAAAGGTTTTAAATTGACGAAAAATTCAAAAAAATGATATAAAAACTTTTTTTTGTCACGGTTGAAAAATTTTATTTTATTCTTCATTTAAGTTGGAAAATTTCATTTGTAGAAAAAAAATCAGGGAATAAGAACTAAAATTATGAAATTATCAATAAAAAAATTTAATTAAAAAATTTTCATGCGAAATTTCACAAAAAAAAAAATTACATTATTTTTGCCTCGGGAATATTCTGTTTTATATATTAAAAAATTTTTTTTATTTTTTTTCCTTTTTATTAATTTTTTTCAAAATTTTTTTTAGCTTTTTTTTTTAAAAAAGGGGGGCTTAGCCGAATTCCCTAATTTTTTTTCAAATGAAGTTTTATTCAACATCTAACTTTCCGACTTGTCAAATAATATATCAATCAAAAAAATAATAAAGCAAAGAAAAATTAAATAAAAATAAAAAAACGATAGCGGTCATTTTTTTGGGGTACCAAGTTTTAAGGGGGTTTTTATTCAAAAAAAAATTAAAATAAAAATTTTTTGGGAAAAAAAAAGAAAATATTTTCTGCTAATACTTTTTAAAATTTTTATCCAAAAGGTAAAATTTTTCCCGGGGTTTTTTCCCCCTTTACTTGCTGTATTTATTGCAAAATAGAATTTAAAAGTGTTAATTTTTAAAAAATAATATACCCCAATTATTCATAAAATAATCAAAAAAAAAAATTGGGTACTAATTTTTTTATTTCACTATTTTCCCCCAAACTTTTTTGAGAATTAATACATTTTATAAACCCAAATTGACTGGTTGGGGTAGCCGTTGGATTCTCGACCCTGTTCCCGGGGTTCGAGTCCTGGGACTAGACCCCCCAAAGGGCTGTGCCCTTTTAAATTTAAAGATCCCCCGCCCTTTTGTTGGTTTTCTGTTTTTGATTCCCTGATCCGGCCCCATCAGGCCCCCGAAAATTTATCGGGGGTGCGTGCCTGCTTTAACACCATACGGTGACGTGATTTGCCCCTTTTTCCCCCCCAGTTTTGGGGAAGAATTTCAGGGGGTTCCCCCCTCTACCCCTTCCACCAACCCACGGGGGACTTGCGGCTCGCGGGTATTTTAGTACCCCATGCCACAAAGGCACTACATTTCAAAAATCCATTCTTCCGGGGTTTAAACCCGTCCCAGGGCACCGCAGTAACACTATCCGGGTTTGACTTCCGTCGGTGTGGTTATTTGAGAATATGCGGGTGAATTATCACCCCCTCATATGACTGAGATTTAAAAAACGAGGTCCGTTTCCAATAGTTTTCATTTGTTTTTAATGTAATTAACAGAAGTTTCCCT
>BMAV01026711.1:533914-713502 GCA_019973955.1 Trichonephila inaurata madagascariensis | reverse complement strand
AAGATCACTCCTCTGACTGTTATTTCTGCTTAACAAACATTAAAGGGATTACGTCAAAATCAAAACATACGGTGGTGTACCCTGACTTGCAATCTGCAATGAGACCAGTTCCACACAGCGAAGAATTGCCCATACCAAAGCCTCCAGAACATGTGATTTTAAATGAAGAGAGCTCAGATTCCGATAGAAGTAAGGAAGAAGAAGAAACAGTTTATGGTGATACAACTTTTGAACCAAGCTGTTCATCTGAGCCTCATTTATTGACTCAAGATCTTAACGATCTCATACGATATTTAAAGTTAACCAAAAAACAGTCTGAAATGGTTGGTTCCCGGCTAAAAGAATGTAATCTTCTTCAAAAGAATACAAAGATATGTACTTATCCTAGTCGTCATTCTCAATGTAAAGACTATTTTTCAGAAGAAAATGGCTTAGTGTTTTGTAATGATATTTCTTCTCTTATGGAGACATTTGGTATTGAACATAACCCTATAGAATGGCGCTTGTTCTTTGTTTTTTCCAAAGCAAGTTTAAAAGCAGTGCTTCTGCATAATAGAAATAAATTCCCATCAATACCTGCAGCTCACTCTGTTAGTATGAAAGAGACATGAAAACTTTCAATTTATATTGGCAAAACTTCAATATGCAGTGTATGAATGGAATATTTGTGGTTATTTGAAGGTAACTGCACTTATTCTTGGTCTGCAGCTCGCAGCAGCAAAATGGATGATTAAATTGAATTTTCAGTATCTTAGAGTCGGAGTACTTAATCATCATTTGTTAAATTATACGCGAGAAAAAGTATTAAACATTAGGAAGCATGGTAAATTTGTAATTAAAAAAACACTAGTGTTCTATTGAAACATCGTTTATCAAAATGTACTCTCCTTTCTCAAAATTATATAAAGTGTTTGTTAAAAATTATAAGAGTGTTGTCCTTCCCGAAGGAAAGGAATGAATGTTGCCAGAGCCTGAGACACAGGTTGGACTTCTTTACGATAGATGGCGACACCACCTATATCCACCTCCACAATTTAGGCATGGAACTGGAAGGGAGGGAAATATTCTGCAGCCCCCTGCACCTGTGGATTTTGCTGCGACCACTCACAAGACTTCGGACACACTAATTTAACGAGCACGTACTCCATGTGTACTCGCAGGGTGTTTGATGGCATCGAGCATCGAACCGAGGCCTTCCGGTCTGGAGTCCGATGCTCTAACCACCAGGCTACCCACAATCCTCAAAAGCTCCTGTAAAAATTATGTGTTAGCCATTGCATTAGAATATCATGAAAACACATACATTAGAATTTCATGATAACTTTTCTTGAGAGGCAAATTTGACGATTTTGTGTTATCCACGATTTATGTGAATATGCCGCTGGGAGAAAAAAGAGTTATGTGGTGCAAACTAAGAAAGATATTACTTAATAAAGGTGATCAAATAGGAAAGCTAGTTTAATGAAGTGTTCAAAAACTGTCGTCCATAATGTCACGGGGCAGAACAAGCTGTATGATACAAAAACAAATATAAAGCAATTTGGAAGGAAATGTATTTTGACAACCTGGGACGATCGATATATTTTTCGGCTTAACTAAAAAGGTCTTTTATAACTCGTGAAACTTAAAAGGGTCTCAGAAAAAAATATCACAGTTTAGAAAAGTGTAACATTAATCAAGGATCAGTCTTAGAAATATCAAATACTAATGCAAAATTTATAAAGATGAAGAAAACTCCAAATTTATTCAAGCATCATCGAGATAGAAAACTGAAATGAGAAAAAAAAATGTCATGTCATGGGAGAATGAGTGGAAATCATAATATTCCCTATGGCTACCAACTCTGTTGGAAAAGCCAAAATAATGCTTCTCTCAACAAAATGAAAGAAGTATTAATAACGATTTGGAGAATCTTAAATCATGATGGATTGGGCGACTTATAAAGAATTTCGGGACGTATGGATTCTGCACAGTATCGAAGTGTGATATTTGATCATCTGATACCGTATGAACTTCATTAAAATTAGAGATAGTCCTAACTGTATATTACAGTAATACATATTCTTTTTGCCCTGTATTTAAAAATTTACAGGTGTATTTTTTTTAAAAAAGTAAGAAGGTAACGTTTTGTTATGTCTAAGTAAATCGCAGGCTCAAAATCTAAGGTATTATATCACAATGTTTACGCTATTAATATGCAGCTTTCTTTCATAAATTAACTGAAACTAACAATTATAAAAGGTGGACAATTTTTGAAATTGAGAGACTTCTTTTCATTTTAAAGAAAAAAGGATGTTTTAAATTATCAGGGAAAACAGAGAACAAAAATTATACATAATTTTATAACTTGTTTTTAGACAAGAGGCATTAAAATTTACTAGCACTTTAATTTATTTCGTTTATACTTTTTGTAATTTGATCATTTATTGTATTTTTTTTAAAAAAAATTCCAAAACTTTTATCTGAAATATATTTTGATATCTTATTTCATGTACTTAAATTATAATTATAATTTTTTTTCATAATTACAAAAATTAAAGATATCTAATCATTTATTACTGCACTAACTTTAGATTACGAAAAATTGCCATTGCTATCTTTTTGGATAAATCTAAATACCACATAGATGAAAATGCTTAAGTGTGGAGTAAAATAATTTAGAATAGATGTTTAACGTTGTAAAAACATTTAAAGACATTCAGCCGAAAGAATTGGTGAACGTAAGAAAAAAGTGACCATCGATAGGCACCAAGACAGGAAAATTAGGAAAGAGTTGTAAGGCTTTCCCTTTATGATCAATTCTATTACTTTTTGACAAGTTATGCCATCAAATTAGGCTTACATTCAATCCTACCAATTAATTATTCTAAGCCTCTACACGACATATACAGGTCGCCATCAGTTTAACTGGAGAAAATAGGTAGGATTAATGGCTAAGACCGGTGACAAGATGTTCCCTGACTTTTTTCCCCATGGATAATCTCACTCTACAATCAACAAAACCTTTTCGCAGAGTAAGTTCTGAATACAACGTTGATGTGAAATGTAATGGTTATACTGATCCGCTGTACTATTCATTATGAATAATGATACAAAAATTATAAATGAAGTGTTTTGTGAAGTTTACTTTTATTTTACTAAATCATTTGATATAGTTTCATAAAGTTTCACAGAAGTTACTCTTTCACCAAGGTTCACATATGCGTTTTCTGAAGTTATATATATATATAAGTAGGCAATATGTGAATGGTAAGGGAACTATACATTTTTGTAATACCTTTGCACGTATAAAAACCCTTAGATGTAGTCTGCACAAAAATTATAAGAAAAGGATTGCATTTCTTGTAATGAAAATATAATCTAACTAAAAGTGTTGCGGATTTCCCTCAAAGTATGACGAATTGTTTGTAATAAATGACTGAAATATGCTCAGACTTGCATTTTCTTACTGATTAAATTATTTTTGCCGAGTTCACTTGAAGATAAAACCTGATATTGTTAAGCGTTTAATTAATAAATAAAAGCTTACTAATTAATTTGTTAAAGAAAGAAAGAAATTTATTTTTATATGAATATTTGGTCATTATGGATTTGGTCAAACATTATTAGAGGTTCAAGAACTAGTTGATTTAGTTTATAAAGAAAAAAGCTGTGTACCTCATAACAATACCAATAACTAAATGCATTGGCATTCATTTCCCCTCCTTAGAAGTCGATGTATACTCTTAAAATAATATATCATTTTCGTTTTTTTAACCTTATTTTGAATTATCATTTATAAAAAAAATTCTTTATAACAACACTGTTGTTTCTTGTTAATTCTAAAAATATTCCTTTTCATATAGTTTTATTCAAAGTTTATATAATGTTTTAAATTACAATAATACACTTATAAAATAAGCACCATTTTTGTTGAAATATGGAAATTGTTTTTTTCAATGAACTGAAGAGTGAGTAAATAAAATTTAAAGCCACGTTTTAACCACGAGGGCTTTTGGCGACGGATCTCGTAATTTTGAACCATGGTCAAGTGACGAGGATGACACCTGCTGATGAACCTGAAAAGAAACCCTTAAAAACGGCATGATAAAAATTTGCTTATAAGAGTCAATTTTTCAGACTTAACTTGAGTTTCCAGTTTTCCTTACAGTATTTTGTTATATCTGAAAAAAGAGAAATTTTTAGCCCGTATTATTTAGTTTGAATTATCATTTATAAAAAATAATTCTTTATAACAACACTGTTGTTTCTTGTTAATTCTAAAAATATTCCCTTTCATATAGTTTTATTCAAAGTTTATATAATGTTTTAAATTACAATAATACACTTATAAAATAAGCACCATTTTTGTTGAAATATGGAAATTGATTTGTTCAATAAACTGAATGAGTGAGAAAATAAATAAACGTCGCACTGTTTAGCTAAGAGGGTTTTTGGCGAGGACTTCGAAATTTGAACCATGGTCAAGGCGGGATGACACCTGCAATGAACCCGAAAGAAACCCAAAAACGGCATGAAAAAAATTTGTTTATAAGAGTCAATTTTTCAGACTTAACTTGAGTTACCAGTTTTCCTTGCAGTCTTTTGTTATATCTGAAAAAAAAGTTTTGCGAAATTTTTTGTTTGTTCCCGATAAAAAATATTGCATCTATTTGGCTTAGGGTTTTCTATCATTTGTACTTCGTTTTTCTTGAACCTCAAAAGTGTTAGAACAAAACACAAATCATTTGGAAAAGGAAGTTTTTCAGAGTGTGTAGAATAATAAATACTCACCCTGAAATATCTTTTTATACCCTAATTTACTCTACATTGTAATTTAATAAATGGTATATTTTCTCAAAAGCTGTTGAATTTAAAAGGAACAAAAATTGAATCACCTACAAGAAATGTTTATAAAATTTTCATAAAGAAATAACTAAAATTTTAGAATTGATCTTTCAAATCAAGATTGCTGTTCAAACTCTTTAAGGGACTTATTCTACTTTAAACTCTTTACTTTTTGGATATTGCACTGACATTATTATTAGCAATAATTCAGAGAACAGAAAAAGTACTTACAACTATATAAGAACATATAAGTACTTTTACAACTTATATCTTAACAAAAGGCTCCAATACACACCTGCCTTAGTTTGGATGTATCTAGACAGCAGTTACAAATTAAATTTTGAACTTAATTTAGCAATGTATCCCATGATATGCAATTTTTTTTATTATTTGTATTCAGAGTTTTTCTAACAATTTTTTTTTAAAAAAAAGAGATGATTATTTTAACAAATTAAATGAAAAACAAACGTGTTATTAAAAAATCTTTAATATTTAATTTAAAAAATGCTTCAGACTTAACATAAAACATTATGTAGTAGAACATTGTTATTTCAAGATTCAGTTTTTTCTGGTTTATGTTGAAAAGCTGATATTTTTTCTTACATATATGCAACCTCGTTCACTTTTCCTCTTAAAAATTCTCTCTGAAAGAAAAAGTGATTAAATTTCTCACTTATTTGAGCATCCTTATTGCTGTTAAGATAAAAACAAGTTCCATAGAGGTTAAATCGGCTTTTTTTTGTGATTAAAAAATTTACTTTTGATATTAAAATACCTTTTAATAATAGTTGGCAGATAAATGTATTTAGTTATTGAATCCCGGAGAAGACATGGATGTTTGTAAATATATAGTGCCTTTGTGGCATTGGGGTACTCTAAATAGTCGTCGAGCCGCAAGTCCTCTCGTGTGGTTGGTGGAAGGGCTAGAGAGATGGGAGGCCCCTGACCACCCCAAGGTGCCCTTTTTCAAAATTGGGGTGGCAACGAGCCAAATCGTACTGTCACCTGTATGGTGCTCAAAGCTACGGCCAACGGCAGGCGTCACTTAGCCCTTTCCCATGTTGAATTTCGTGGCCTCGATCTGGCCTTTGCCGATCAGGTGGCATCAGTGATAACAACAAGAGATGTTTCTAAATCGTAAGAATGAATGATTGGGTTAAACAAAGTAATTAAGTCTATCAACAAGTAAATAAAACTCAATAATATCTAGAGAACCCAAATATTCCATTGTTTTCTAAATGTAATAATCAGTAATTTCATCAGCAACATGTAACATTTAAGTATCATGCTAAATACGAAATACTTAATTTTTACTCAATGTCATTGAAGTTGTATTAGATTATATTCAGTTTAATTTTTTGATTTAAGAGTTGTATAGTTATTCAGAGAATAGCGGAGTTATTTAATTTCAATGTAAAAATAATATTTATGTGTTGCATACTAATATTAAAAGTGAAAGCTCTAATCTAAAACCTTGCACTTCAAATTTATAACTAATATGAGATTTTAAATTCATCTTTACTAAAAATAATATCCATCTTTTTCAAAACTTCACATGACTACAAGAAAACATGTCAGGAATTTTTTTTAAAGGAATAAATACAATCCATTTTAGAGTAATACAATATATACCTATTCAATTTATTTATTTATAGAAAAGAAGCTCAGAAAGATCAGTTGCAAACTTTGACAAAAGGAAATGACTTTCTCGAAACAAAGCGCTAAGACCTTTAGTGTATTCCTATTGAAGAATTTCAATTTTCCTTTGTGCTTGTCTTTCTTCTTCCCGTTTAATCGGATGGTTCGTCTCTTTTTCCATGTCATTTAAACAGAATACTGTATTAAATTTTGAAGATTTAAAAGCAAAGCTTATCTTCCCTTTGCAGAAAAGTAATGAAAGCTTTTGGATCGATACCAATGGATGTGAATGCATTTTACAAAGCATTCAAACAGTGTGCATACTAGATTAATTATTTAGCTTAAATTTATGCACATTTTAATAAAAAAAGTTGTCTATTAATTCAATATCTAAATGGTTTTCAGATTTTTTTAATGTTGATCTTAATAGTTGTTTTGTACTGAACAACTTTCATTCGGTTTTAGTTTTTTATATGCAATTAAATTCGTATATTATATATATATATATACATATGCAAGTGTATGAGTGTGGATGTGTATGGTGGGAATGTGTAGGGGTGGGTGTAAAATGCACAACATAATAAAAGCGAGGATTCGAGGAAAATGTACAAGGATGACATATGCATTAAAAAGCAGTTTTGATGAAAATTATTTTCAGTAACTTTCAAACAAAGCAACCGTCACTGTCGATGCAACAGAAACAGCAGCTACTCGACCAACTCGTCCGAAACATTGGTTTGACAAATGGAAGTTTAAGTGATGGCGTTTATCTAACACAAAATTGGCTGAAGTTCCTTCGTACTGGAACCATATACACTCACTTCCAAAAATTAAGCACGAAAATGCAAAAAAAGTCAACAAATACTGCTTTGATTGACATAAAATTTGGCAGTAAAGCAGCATATATATTTATACATAGTACAAAATCAATAATTATATACAGAAAAGAAAACAATATTAAATTTTTGTAAGTTATCAGATAATGTCATACTGGAGACTTAAACAGAATTATGTATAAAGTGAAAATAAACAGCATAAAATGAAAAAAAGGACATTAATGGGGTATGTGATCCCCCCTCATCTGTATGCAAAGTTTACACCTTCTGACCATGCTTTCAATCAGGTGGTCAACCACAGCAGAATTAAGCAATCGCCATTCTTCTTCTAGAACAATTTCCATCTCAATAAGAGTGGCTGCAGGTGGGAAACGTGAAGATACAGCACGGCCGAAAGCATCCCAATATTTTCAATGGGATTAAGGTCGGACAAATATGCTGGCTACGCCATACGCACAATCCCTTCACTCTCCAGGTAGTCATCGACGATGTTAGCTCTATGGGGACGTGCGTTACCGTCCATTAAAAGAAAAGTAGGGCCAACTGCTGCAGCGTACAATCTGACAATGGGTTCTAGGACTTCATCTTGATACCGGACAGCCGTCACAGAACCCCGTTTAAAGATGTGCAGGTCGGTGCGGTATCCTAATGAAATCCCTGCCCACACCATAATGCTTCCGCCTCGCAATGCGTGATGTTCGGTGATGTTTTGGGGCTGATTGCGTGCTCCTTGTTTACGCCATATCCTTATATGCTTGTCATCTGGCTCCAGAGCAAATCTTGACTCATCAGTAAACATGACATTGCCCCAGTCAAATACATTCCAATTGCCATGTTCCTGGCACCACTTTAATCGTGCCCCTCTTGATTGGACGGATAGAGGAACACAAACTCGAGGTACCCGGGCATACAGTCCATTCATATGTAATCTTCGGAGTACAGTAGCTGCAGATATAGCCTTACAATGGACGCTGTAACCATAGATGCCACACGTGTGGAGGTCGCTCTGTGATTCCGCTTGGCTACAATAGCAATATATCGATCTTCCGTGGGGGTTGTAACCCTTAGGCAACCAACTACGGGCCTTTGGACAACTGTCTGCGTGGTTTGGAATTATTTCCATAAACGTGAAATTACAGAATGATGAACGCCGAAGAAAATAGCAACATCTGTGATCGACTGTCCTGCTTCAATGCGCCCCACAGCACGCCAGCGCTCAGAATCTTCCATTCGTTTTCTGGAAGTCATAAAAACACGTATGTCTTGAAAACAAATTGTACGAAAGTTTCAAACACCTTCTATCAGCAATTGCAATCAACTTCTGTAACCCTTCATAAAGCTGGCTTCTTATAAGACTTTCCTTTTTGCATATTTCTGGACATGAAAACACGATTGGCTGTTACCTAACATATTTGCATACTTCCATCTACCTCTGCAGCTAATTGCATCCTCTTCAATTCTGATTGGCTTCCGGAAATTAGCATTTCCCTCTCCGTGCTTAACTTTTGGAAGTGAGTGTATATTGCTATTTGATGTAATTTTATTCTTATATTTATAATTTAATTTTTGCTAAATCTACCTCCATTACTTAATTTGTATTTAGCTTTTGTTTTCTTTCCTTAGATTTGGTTTTTTATGTGGGTTTTTGTTGTGTATTTCATTTCTTTTATATTCTAAGTCAATGTTTTAATTTGCTCTATGGCTTTTTTTTAAAGTTGTGTAATCCTGATATCTACTCTCAATCGCAGTAAGTTATATAAGATAAGTGAAATATATAAGTGTTAAAGTAAAATGTAAATAAAAATAAACAAACTGTAAGGTGTAGCATATCAAAGGAAGTACACTAATACTCTAAATATGGTTATTAACATAATATATAGTATAACGCTATATCTCGGAAATGATTAGTTTAATGCACATACTAATAATTAGTTTTAAGCACTTTAGTACATATACTTATCGAATTGAACATGCATTGCAACGATAGATTGATTTGACTAATAAGGGGCGCGACTATCTTTTACAAATTTACAGGCATCACAAAGAGTCTTCATATTACCATTGAGAGTTTTGATCCCAAATTGGGACGGTAACTTCCATTCTTCCAAACCTGTTAACGTCTATTGTGTCCTGGAAGACGCTTGAGGGAGAACAATGATTCCTTTTCAATATCCTAAACATTCTTTAAAGGATTGAGATCCTCCGACTTTGTAGAATAATTTTTAAGGTGAATGTTTTATTTTTCCTGGACAAATCTTTGGCACGTGGTAATCGTTGACAAGCGTGATATGTTTGTTTCAATGTTATCTTAAATAAAAAAAAGTGAATTAATTTCAATAGATCCTTGGAAAAGATACTTGTGGGTCAAGAATCCCAACGCTAAAGGGGTGCTGTGGGGTCTCTCAGTATGAACTTTCCCCATGTAAGAATACACTAAGATTGCGGAGATATGGCATTTCAAAGGAAGTTAGTATTCACCAAGATCTCTCCAAATGAAAACTCTTGAATAATCGTATAGTGTGATGAATTTCAACATTACTGAAGATGACACCAGCCAAACCAAGCTCTGTCTAAGAGTGGTGCAATTGGTGTAATTGATATTTTCATCTAAGCGTCATTCAGAACTTAATTCTGACGGTCTATAGAAAGTGATTGAGGCAAGAACCTTCAATACAAATTTTACATTCATAAATTTATGGGAAAAACTTAAAAATGAAGTTAATTTAATGTACTAAATTAGAGAAATATTTTTAAAATTTTAAAAGAGGGAGAGAAAAATTACCACATACTAATGAGTGTTGATTTGATAAGTAAAATTTTAAGCGAAATCTCAGGAACGAGCGTAAACAAATGTTTCAATAGAAACACAGGAAAATTTAATAAAATACAGTAAGATCTAAGAGAAGTTCCTTATAAAAATTATGAGATCCGTAGCATTTTGAGGCATTAGGAAACGCTATTAGCTGTAATCCAACTGTATTAACTGTAGTGCTATTAACTCTACGCCTTTTGTTTAAGCCGAGAATGGTGTTCCAATATATTTCTCAAAGATTCTACAGGAGTTTGTAGTAGTTTGAAGGAAATAAAATTACTATGAATTATTAAAGTCTGAAAAGGGTCCAATTTTAATGCACTTTTTTCGGACTTTATTCCTAACAAATCAAGAATTTATAGCTTTCTTTAAGTGTACATTATAAAAGACGTGTAGTTTTTAAAGGATTTTTTTGGGGAATACCTAAATGAAAAAGTAATACATCACATTTGATCTCAATAAGGTGATAAGAAGCAGAAATTATTGTCCAAATCCATATGAGAAATTAAGCTATTGAGCAAAAAACTCATACTTGTTACTTTGTAGTGAGTTTACCGGATCGTTATGTAAATATTATTTCTGTATCTAAAATTAAACCAAGATATTTGCACTCATTTTCCCAGTAGAGGGTACTGAGTCATGTTATTGACGAGGAAATTTTGTACCTCAGTGTATTTTTATTTTTATTTTATTTTTTATAAAAAGGCAGAACTTTTTAATGTATTAAATTAAATTTTTTTTCAGTTAATGTAGCAGTAAGTGATATAAATAGTTCTATAATTTTATTTTAAGGTTGTAGTTATTTCAACTCCTAATGTAGTGCCATTAGCGTACATTGCTAAATAAACCCTTGTGGATTTCAGAATGTTTTTGATTGAGGTTGGTGAGTATGAGGGATGACTCGTGTGATACAACATTCCAAACTGAATCGGAAGGATGATTATATTTTCAAAATGCACTGTGAAATCTTAAGACAAGCGAAGAATAATGATTAACTGATTCAAGAACCCAAGGCGTATCATCTTGGAAATTGAGTAATCGTGCCAAATTTTATAACATTTTTTTCCATATATCTACAAAAAAGTACAACCTTGGTCCATTAAATTTTGAAAACCTTCATTTTCTTAAACTGATGTACTATGGCAGGGACAAACCAATGCTGTAAAAGAACTTAAAAGAAGCCGATTTAGACAATTAAAAAAATAATTCATTTTCTTTGCTCAAATAACATGCAGCGATATAATAGGAAGATTTTGATATTCAACTGATAAGAATTAGGTTTTAATATTAGGACCACATGGCAATTTTCTAAATCTCAATGTTTCATTAACATTCACCAGCAAGGTTAAAAAAATAGTGAACTTTAAGAATTTACTTTAATCTTCAGATCATGACTGGCACGATAATCAATAAATATTTTCAATTGTTTGCTTGAAGGAACTTAGACCCTAAGGTTATCAGCTTCGCTGTTTGATTCACATTACTTTAGAAGGTGGTCTACAATCAGTTTCACCTTTTCAGTTGGAGGCATTACTATATTTTTAAGTCCCCTTTAAATAAAAAAAAAAGAAAAGTGAATAAAAATATTTTTCAATAAGAAAGAACACTTTTAGAGCTTACCTGTCTCAGATGAAAGTACCTATATGGATTTATTCAATATTTCGTGAGAAAAGGGGATTTTTCTATTTCTCTCTCACTACTCCATTACGGAATGTTTGAAGTTTAATTTTTAGAACGTTGTCTCATTGGAAGTTTGCCAAAATATCCATACATTGCTTCGATGGTGAAGTTCGGCACTAATTTTTCATGGGGTGATTTAGTAGAAGGGTTTTTAAATTTTCATTTACAAACTTTTATGAAAACGATTGAGATTCTATCTCCCAAATGATCAATGCAACTTCGAGGAGAGAGGAGGTAAGGATTGGAGCAAAATTATATTAATTAGTTGAGGGCTGATTATCAGAAAATAAGTTGTTAGTTATAAGTTGTTAATTTTTTTAGTCAGCTATATAATAATGAAAACCTTATACTCCTTTTTAAGTCATTATACCAATCTATTTGTTAATGATACTAAGAGAAAAATCAGCGATTGAGTGCATTTATTACATTTTGAGAGTACATTTCGTTTTCTGAAACCCAGCTAAAGCTTCTCAAATAAGTTTTTACTAAAACGTTTCCTTTCGGAAGCATTTTCTAAATAAATAATTCAATAAGTTTGTGATTCGTTATTTAAATAAACCTTAGAGCCAAACACTGTGTTTCTTAAGATTTTCAATTTAAGCTGTTTATTCAAGAAATATAATGCGAACAAGGAAATATTCATATGCAGAGAAATTCAAACCCTTCCAACTACCCTGTTCATCTTTTATGCAGGAGCTCATTGAAAGCCCTAGACAAATTAAGTTTCTCGGACGCACCATTTCCAGAAGAACTATTATTTCTCAGTAATCATTGGAATTCATAAAATTTGATGTGCTGGTCTCTTTTAATGGATATTGTGCCCCAGAGAATTCAGTGAAAACTGTTGAATTGAGACGAGAATATAATTTCAATGCAGAAAGAGCGCTTTTTAATGAGTAGTGTTATATCACATGCTAAATGTTTTCTCATTTTATACACAATAACAAATACTACTATTTCTAAAAAATAATAATCTTTTCACTTTAATTTTAAAATTTTCAATTTTCTTTACAGCGTTAATTTTGTTACTAAGGAGTCTTAAGAAAATGAAGTTTTCAGAATTCTTTGAAATACTCGTTCTAAGTAATGGACAGAGAAAATATTTCAAAGCAAGGGATGAAGAAAGGCGTTGGTTTTCGGCTGATAATTTAAACATGTGTTAAATATTCAAAATAATATATGTGTGTGGATAATAAATAAATGATTTAATGAAAAGTTTTTTGTTACTATCAAATATTTTATAAGTAATATCTGCTATTTTTATTACACGTTCAACTTGTTTTATTTATTTTGTTACAATTTTGATAAAGTGAAAGTGTTATCCACAAAACAGTAATGTACAATACGGATATTTTTTTAAAACAAAACTGAAAAATTCGCTTCAAAGGTAATATTTAAAAGAGCCTTCAAGAACCAATATATTCATATATAATTATAAATTTTACCTAAAATAGAATTCACAATATTAAGGTATCCAACTACGTTCGGAGCCGTGATTTTAAAAAAGTGCGTAAGTGGATAATTTTCATTATATTTAGTGTAACTTAGATTAGAATGCATGTATAAAATAGTTGTAAGTACAATTTGATAAAAACAATTATTTAAATACATATTTTTGGCAAGAAATTAACTTAGAATAATTTTTTTCCAAATGTCCTCCTTTTGTGAAATGTGCTTCTATTATAATAATATTTTGCCTGTATATAGCTCAGACCTATGTATAGAGACTCAACTAGAATGTTTGAAAAATTCACATTATTTTCAGAGGTATCACCAATTTAAATAATTATTGGCGTTTTTTTCTTAAAATTGCTCCCCTCTGTTGTAAAATATGGATAAACCCACTTCTAAGTTATATATTTCAAAAATTCTAGTTGAGTCTCTGTACAGAGTTCTGAGCTATATACAAGCAAAATATTATTATAATAGACGCATTTTTCACAAAAGGAAAACATTTGGAAAAAAAATTATTCTAAGTTAATTTTTTGCCGAAATATTGTATTTAAATAATTTTTTTGTCAAAATGTCCTTAAAACAATTTTATACATGTATTCTAATATAAGTGACACTAAATATCATGAAAATTATCTATTTATGCGTTTTTTTAAAATCACTGTTCCGAACGTAGTCGGATACCTTAAAAATATATGCACTTAATATACTTTTTAAATAGTGTTTATTTTGTATATTTCAAAACAATTTTCTGTTACATAAAAATTGGAATACTGTACAATTAAATTTCAGAGTTAAAATGTGAAACGTGAAATGTGTAAATTTACTTTACATAATTCTTATGCACTGAAAATAGAATATAGTTAGAAGAAAGAAAGGAAATCTGCATATTTGTGTGTGTGAAACTTACTTATATTTGATATTCTTCAAAACAAAGTTTTAACTTCACAATTTGATGATATGCTTATTCCCCTATGTTTATTGTGTTAAAATATCCTGTTCAAAAACAGTTTCCTTTAAACGTCTCAGATATGTTCTATAACTATTCGTAAGCAGTTTATTTCATTGTAAAATTTTAAGTTAGGACTTTCTTCGTTTATTTAACAGAAAAATGGGATACTTAACTTAAATGATTTTCTTTTAGGTAATTTTTCTTAATAATATTCTGATTTTTAAGATTATAAACTTAATAATGTAACGAAATAAAATAACTTGACTGAAACGGTGTATCTTTGGACTTAAGTAAACTAGTTTTTTAATTGTGGATGACAAAAGTAATTTCTAATTTAAGTTATCCATTATCTTTAATACTTTTACAAACTATTACATTTTTAAAATGAAAGCACTTACAAGAACTTGTAAAACATATAGGTATCTAGTTATTACTTTTTAAAATACTTTAAAAATAGGAAATGGTCTAATATATTTGACCAAAACTTTATATATTCTTAAAAGAAAAAAGGAGAGATGAAAACAATATTCTCACCATTACAAGAGAAAAAAATCTTTTTGTGCTCAATACGTTCTTTTTAAATTAAAAAAACAATAAAATGAGGTATCTTTTGTTAGTTAGCTTTTTTTTAAGATTATAATTAGTACAGAAGTAGTATTACCCTACCATAAACCCAAATCGATTATGCCTTTTAAATAACGTTTCTTTTTATATTTATTTTGAAAATTTAACTGAAGAAAAAGAAAATTAGGATCAGAGGATCTTTTGTATTACTTGTAAAGAATGAGCTAGTTTTCTTTCCAGAGATAATGGTTGGGAAAAAAACAATATAAATTTTTCAAAAGCTTTTAAGAGTGAAAATTCCTGACAACTTACTGTGATGTAAGTCAATCTTTAAAAGCTTTATGATGTTTAAGAGCTCATTTATGGATCTTATTTTTTATAGTAAAACTGCTTGAAATGACTTTTAAGCAAAAAATTAAAGTGTTTTCGATCATTTCACTGAACTTGTGTAATTATTCTTTCAAAAACTGAAAGTATCGTTTCCAATATTATTATTTTTTTTGTTTTGTATTCACCGTAAAATAGAGCATTCATTTATATTTTTAAACTGCCTAATTGATCTTTGGTGTTCCACTTGATCTTTTCCCAGAACATTAACGGAAAAAAATGATAAAAGATCAAGGATTAATGACATATTTATAATTTCATTATTTTCTTATTGGTCTTAAGGAAGACTTAAAAAAGCAAATTTTGAATAGATTGGGATGCATGAGACGAATATCTCAGAATATCTTTCTCCATGAAAAAAGCATCCAAATCAAGCGAAATTTTATCCAAGCTTACACCTCTATAAAATGTACAAATAATTAGCATTTTAACTTAGACTAACAATATATGGGCTCCTGTAGCACCACCAACAAACACTATATTCAGGAAGGACAAAATCAAATTTTGTAGAACTGGAATTTCATCTTTGTTTGTTAATTTCTTCGTAACCACTTTTACTATGCTTTGAATATTACGAGTGTCTTTCAAACACATCTTTATGTTTGACATAGGAACAGTTTTTTCCTATACAGAAAACGGAATATCCATCTGAGAAATCAGGGATCCTGTGAAACGTAAATAAGCAGCAGCTATGCAGATTTCAATCAATGGGTAATAATGAGACCGTCTGACCCACAGCACTAATGGTACCAAATTCATCGCATCAGTATTCAAGTGGTAAGCGTAATGTGTGCATAGCACTGAGGAATACTTATTCTGCTTTAAGAATAGTAGCATAAAAAACAGCTTGTTGCTCAATAAGAAGTGTTCCCATGAATTATCCAATGTATTCGCAACACTATGAAATGGCCCAATTCGTTCTCATTGCTCTGATTACATTTATCTGAAAACAACATGAATTTGGATCTGTAGTAGTGAACTGGATGGCGACCATGGACTACTGAATAGCATAAATAGTATCCACAGACAAATCACGCTTTTGCCTACAATATCATGATAGTCGGATTCCATGCTGAAAACGCTGTGGAAAGAGGTTGTTTAAATGTTGTTTTATACCTCGCTTTACTGGTAAGGTAATCATTACTAGTGTAGCTCATCGTGAGTGAGCCTTGAATTAAAATTATTTGGTAAATAGGAACTCTTTGGAAATAGGTATCCCTTTTTGGAAATAGGAACTCTGTTAAGGTATCCGACTACGTTCGGAACCGTGATTTTGCAAAAGCGTATAAATGAATAATATTTATGATATTTAGTGTCACTTAGATTTATAAAATGTATATAAAATTGTTTTAAGAATATTATTACACTAAAAAATTATTTATGTACAATATTTTCACAAAAAAATGAACATAGAATGACCCATTTTCGAAATGTTATCCTTTTGTGAAAAATGCTTCTATTATAAAAATATTTTACCTGTCTATAGATCAGACCTCTGCCTAGAGGCTCAACTAGAAATTTTGAAGTATATGAACTTAGAAGTGGGTTTAAGACAACAGAGGGGAGAAATTTTAAGAAAAAAAACACTGATAATTATTTCATTTGGTTGTAACTCTGAAAGTAATGTGAATTTTTCAAAAATCATGGTTGAGCCTCTATACAGAGGTCTGAGCTATATACAGGCAAAATATTATTATAATAGAAGCATTTTTCACAAAAGGAGAATTTTTTGAATAAAGGTTATTCTAAGTAAATGTTTTGCTGAAAGATTGTATTTAAATAATTTTTTTTTGTCGAAATGTCTTTAAAAAATTTTATACATGTATTCTAATATAAGTGACACTAAATATCATGAACATTATCCATTTATGCGCTTTTTTTTTAAATCACGGTTCCGAAAGTAGTCGGATACCTTAATGGGACCATTGATAACATACACATATTGGGCCACTATAGCTTGGAAGCTCCGTATCCTTGATGCGGCTGATACGGGGTCCCTGGTAATCAGTATTATATTTTACAGTTGTATTGTATTCCATCTGAATATTTCCTTGTACTCAATTCTAGTAAAATATTTTCCTAAAACTTACTTTATTAACTTATGCTCTATAACTTTCAGAGCTTCACTTTGGACACTTTAAATGTGCAATGAAATTTTACTTTTTCGGAGCTGCTTATACACTCTTTTCTTAAACTATACAGCTTTTTTCTATCAAACTGCTTAAATAATTTTCAGAAACTCTCATACACTATTTTTGGTAGAAATTGCATGATTTAAGTAAGAGAATGAGAAATATGTGTAATGTTTCCCGAATTTTACCGAGTTTAAGTTCTAACATTAAGCATAATAAAACTACAAAATGAAATAAATAACATAAGCTACATAAAAGACAAATTAGTTGTAGAAAATAAAAACGTTAGCTGATAATAAGGCTCAATAACGTTTTATAACTACTTATGAATATGTATGATTACATACTTCACATTAAAAGCAAGATTATTTCACGAAGATAAATGTGTATCCATTCCTTAAGTATTATTTATTTTCATGAAAGATATCTTTATTCCTTAAGACTAATGTCATATGAATTTAAATTACATTTGCTTTTAATGGCAAGTGACATTTACTCCTCAAGGAAAAAAGAATAGTTTTATGAGTATTTCGTTTATTTTCTTCCTAGAATTTGCAAGTGATAAGATTTGTTTGAAACGTTCAAAATTCATGGCTGTCAATTAAAAAAAACTGTATGGTATCTAGGAATTTCAATTAAAAGGAAACATAATTTCCTCTTTTTTTCCTTAGGTCATTATCTTTGAGAATATTTTATTGAGGGGATTTTGTTTGTTTAATGGACCATTATCCCCTGTTTGTTTTAAAGCTGATATATTTCACGGATTTTATTTTTTTTAAGAATTTAACAATGTCTTTCAAAAAATGTTTTATTACATTCTATAAATAATTTTAACGATAAATGTTCTAACTTCGGTAACATTTCATGTATAATAAAATTTACGTACGATTAAAACATAAAATAAAGTATAATTCTTAAAATGAAAAGTTAGTTCATCTTTTTATGTATTATGTTGATTCTAATATCTTACGTGGGATAATAACAGTAGATAATATCTATAACTGTACGTATGTTTGTATCAGGTATTTTTTATAAAATCGCTTTATCCTTTCAGAATAAACGTTCTTTAAGCAAACGCTTAGTATTGTACAAGTTCAAAATTATAAAGATTTTATTGCAAAGCTTTGGAGAATTTGTAGTTCAAAGTAATTATCATGTTACAAAGTCATGAAAAATAACTTTAAGAAACGTAATCATATAAATCACTTTTGCTTTTATAGAAACAACTTTGCTAAAATTTACAAATTTCTGATCAACATAAGCCACTGAACATAGTAAATTCAGTTAAGCTGTAGATTCGAAAGAAACATTTTTCATTCCACTCATATTATTTACGTACTGCTATGATTTCTGAAATGTAGAACCTTTCGAATATCTTAAAAGGTATATGAAACTATACAAGAGATCCCATAAAAACTTCACAAAAGAAGAATTCCCAACATTTAGAGTTATCAGCAATAAAAGAATGTATTTGTATAAATACTTAATTTTAAGTAGCCTATAACATGCCCATTTTAAATTTAATTTAGCGTTTAGCTTCCTTTTTATTTCAGTAATTGTAATTGACTTTTTTGAAAGATAAATGGTATACATATAAATTTAATTACGTTCGAAAGTATATTCTAAGTTACCTGCCCCAATCATTATTGTTTTTATTTATAAGTACGTTATATAGAACTTGTGTGTTTTCCAATTCCTTTCATATAAATACTAAAATAATAAAAAGGAAATTAATAAAACTCACTCAAAATGCTTTGAGAACTGCATATGAGCAAGTCTGAATTCAATAAAGTTGAATACAATCATATTCAGACTCTAAAAGTTCTATTTTAAGTACATAAAATGACAGCACATTTAGTACAAAACCTTTTAAACAAATATTGTCCTGTTGACATTTTCCTTAGACTAACATTGATATGTTACTTTCTCCCATCTTCGACGCAATCATGAATCTTCATTTGACCTTCAATCCCGTAGGAGAGAATATGTCACATTAGATTTCGATTTGTTATCTTTTAGCATAACATAGTCTCAGTGAAATGGATATCGAAGACTGTTACTGATACGATCAATAAAGCTGAATGATAGGTATTTTTAAAATTTATTTATTTTTCACATATAAAAATAAATATGCATTTCATTTATTTTCATTCACAATATCGTAATAAACTTTTTTGTAAATAAAAGCATGTTCAAAAACAGGAAAACGCTAAATTGTTAAGTTTTCAGTACGACTAGAGATAAATGACAAAAAATTATTTATTGTTGCTAAATGATTTATTAGTGAAACTTCACAAGCAGCTTAACACTAGAAAGACTGAAATTTAGTATATACCTATATTGCTTCAAAACAGTCAAAAATGACTGCATAATGAAACAATGGTTAATGAGTAAAGAAATTGGTTTAAAATTAACTTTTGTGATATTTTTTTATATTATTTACAGTCGTATAACAAGTTAGTAGTCAATATTAACAATACAAAAAATTTACTTCACGTGGAAAAAAATATATTCTAAAAAGGTCTAAGAAATTGTGTCATTATATAAGTAAATGTTTTTCTAAT
Source organism: Trichonephila inaurata madagascariensis (assembly GCA_019973955.1). Lineage (NCBI taxonomy): Eukaryota > Metazoa > Arthropoda > Arachnida > Araneae > Nephilidae > Trichonephila > Trichonephila inaurata. Next base: position 693,658 of record BMAV01026711.1, on the reverse strand, counting down.
TGAAATTAAAAAGCAATCAAAATGACTTCCTTGGGCAATCTAAGGTTAAAATAGTTATAAATTACACTTGCTTCGTATTCATTTTATATTTGTATTGTACTTACTAATATAGTATTTAAAACATTTAACATTTTTTTTTTTAAAGAAATTACAAGTACAGCTACAAACAACTTAATGTATAAAATAAAGCAACTATTTCAATAAAGATTAATGAATAAAGTAGTCAATACAGAAATACTTTACTTATCTAAAATAAGTTTTTATGTGGAGAGAAATGATTTTTATAATCATCTAAACATTTTAATGAAAAGAAAACTATATTTTCCCTGTATTTAATTTATTAATACTTTTTTTCTTATTAACGTTAATGATCAAACCTGTACTGAAAATTTTCATCGCATGGCATTTTTAAATCACTCGATTGGCACCTTATAAATAAGCAATTAATTATAAACTCTAATAGTAGTTTAACTACAGTAGTACATACAAAATTTTAAATCTCAACGATAGATATCATCACATTAAAAGTTTATGGATTCTTCGACAGAGGATTTATTTATACTGCTAATTCTGTTTTGTTATTTTTTTCCTTCAAAGTTATTTTAAATGATTATGTTTTATTATGTTTCACAATTGCAATCTACACATTTCAGAACGCTTAGGTGATATACGACTTGTATAAAACAAACATTAATAAAGAAAACTCATGAAGTGTAACAATTGTAGCCATCACAAGTTTTTATAAAAAATTCTGATAAAGAACAAATCAAGTTGTAAAGCCCAATTCCTTTCAAGTGTTTGAAAAACATAATATCAAAAAAATGAAATAAGAAACCAATGTTCCTTATAGCAAATTAAGATTGTATTAATGATATCTGTCGAAAAGAGAAAATTTGCTAATACTGCATTCTACACTTTATATGATAGTCAAAAATAATGCAGCGCACAATAACAAATCTTACATATACCTTTCTCAGCACTTTTTCTTTATTACTTTTACTGATATAAGTTTAATTTTCACTAATTTTTTAAATAAAGGCTACCTTACTTCGTCAATACATAAGGCCTGACTTGTCATTCCTGACTGAATAATCAGAAAATACTTTTTCAAAAAAAAGTAGAACCGTTTTATGTTTTTTTGCTAGGAAATCGCAGTATTTTTTCTATCCATTAATTTAGAAACACATTTACTTCATAATTAAAATATTACGTGAAATAATATATATATATATATATATATATATATATATATAACTATATATATATATATATATATATATATATATATATTATATATATATTTATATATATATATATATATATATATTATATATAATAAAAGTAAAAGTACTGACCCAAAGTGCTAAAGCAGGAAGAAATTAGAATTTACCATATATATCATACTTTACTATTTATAATGTTACTCTGTAAGTATATTATATATAAAACCACTATAGTAGTCCATTTCGACGATTTTGTGGGATGATACTGGTCCTGGTGATCTGCATTAAGAATATGCTTAGAATCAGTGAATTTTGACTCAACTGCCAAAAAGCATAGGCCTACTACACCTATTTCCTAGGATAGTGTTGTCTGTATCCTGTCAGGCAGGATCTTTTATAAGCCGGAGTGAATGTGGTGGATAAGTTTGCTGTCCTGGCAAAATGCCATTTCTCATTAAACTTTAGATAAACTGTATACCTCATAATATTAATGCAAAGAAAGAACGGAATACTCATTTACTAGTTGAGTGATCGTCATCCCTCTAAACGCATCTTGCAGTTTAATCCTGGTAGCTGTCACCCTGGCTTGTGGTAGCTCTAGGATATTCTGCAATTGCTCATCTGCATATTGTTATAAAATATAGAAAGAATTTTTCGGAAAACATTGAATTATCGTGCTACTTGTACTTGGAATTGGCTTGCCTCCAACCTCCTAACTGCTGTTTGTAATTATGATCTAAACTTTGTCTTTGAGCCATTGTTTACAACAGTTTCGAAATTAATTCTAAGTTCTTAGAAACACGAGTAAAATTCCAAAATACTGTTTGACGTACCTATCTTATCAAATTTCTCATTTTCCATAAAGTAAAAGAAATAGATAAATTTTAATCAAAAGAGAAAATAAATTGTGCTTTTATATTTTCCAAATTCAATTAAAAATGGGTAAGAAAATCTGAAGAATCCACAAAATTGATTTTTTTTCTTTTACTTTTACATACCAGTGAAGACAAAAATAGAGAAATAATATATATTATTTTTTCCAACTATTCTAGGAAAATAATTTGATAAGCAATATCTTTTATGTTACCATTTTTGATTAAATCGAATTTTTAACTTATCTGATTCAAAATATCATCTTTCTAATAAGTTCAGACGATTTTGTGTACATAATTTTACATTATATTATTGCAAAAACATGACATTAGAAAATTAATAATACCATGCTTATCAAAGGAATTTGAAAATTTTTAATTAAAATGCGTTAATGAGATACATACGCCTTAGTATAAATTCTGTAGAAAAACTAAATAAATAAAAAAGATGCTCGATTTGCTGAATTCCTTATTAAAGTATAGAACTCTTATTCATTAATTTTCTTTCATTATTAAAGTATACCATTTCTCAGAAATGCATAGGAATTTGAGAATAAAAATAAGCAGTATTCCTTTCGGCAGAGCATTTAACTACATATCAAGCAATATATTTTGATGCAGTTTTTTCATATCAAATAATCCATTTTAGAGATAAGAATTGTTTCCGTATAAAAGGGTTTATATTTCATTAAAATTTAAAAAGCATTAATATGTTTTTAAAAAAACTATTGACAGAAAATAAGCATTTTAGTCAGTGTGCAACCTGTATAATATTATCTATTTGTTCAAAAGAAAGCATACATTTTTCTACTTGCTGTGTAATATTTATTTTCATTTTGTAAAATGTAATCAATATATTAAAGATGATTAACTACTAAAGAAATCGATGTTGTGCTGATTTATTCTGTTATATTAAAAATTAGCTTAAAAAAAGCAAGAGAATACTAGAAAAAATTTTAAGCATAAAATTTAATTTAAGCCCTACAGCTAATTAAAGTAAATGATAGTTTTAATTATTATGTTTTTCATCTATTTGGAGCACAAGTAAATGTAATTATCGCCTCAAATAAATGTTATTCATGGAAACAGAAATTCTAGATTCTAATTTTCGATTGCATCATTTGTCTTATTCTCAATTATCCCTTGTAAGTAATTTAGACAATATTCAATAAGTTTATACTATAAATTCTCTATTTAAAAAATATTTTCAATCACTTAGACTCTCTTTTTAATGATAATAATTATTAACTATTATTTATCAATTATACCTCAAAATGATCAGACATTTTATTTTCTCTGAATTTAATAATGCACATTTCTTATATTCTAAATGAAATTCTATTTAACAAAAAAAAATTAATGCATATTGAATAATATATTAATAAATAATTACGTCATTTATGAGATACACTAAATATGATCTTAAATCGAATTGTTTTAATTCAATTTTTTATTTATAAAATGAATATTCAGTATAATAGGAAAAATTCACTTTTTTCTTTACTTAATCTTTCTTTATTAAATCGTGCTTAAAAATAACAAAAATTATTCTAATGCAAAATACTTATTACATTTCAGAAATAATTAATTGACTTCAGGTCTTCAATAATTATATTTCATAATTAATTATATGTATTTTGTGTCTGTATTTGTAATCATTAAGTGAAAAAATTCTTTATTATTAATTTTTCTTTATTAAATGACTTAACAGTTTTAAAATGTCACAAAATAATTCTAAAGTTTTAAATGATTTACTAATTATAGAAATGTTCATAAAAATTCAAACAAAAGTAAAAGAAACGTGGTTTAATTTAAACATATGCTTTGTCATTATTTCGAAATATAACTATCTTCTATTTTCATCATGAATATACAAAATGTTTTGTCTTCAAAATAATTAATAGTAATAAAAGACCATGCACAGGTAAATAAAAGTATTTTCCCTTTAGGGAAAGGAGATATATAATTCATTACATCAATTGATAAAAGATGCTCGTATTTATCTCAAGTTAGCACAGAACTTTTCACCTAAGAAATTATGCATTATATCATTATAAATAAAATTAAATACGTTTGTCATCTTCATTTTATCTTAATTAAACTAACAATGAATTATATTTTGGAATTTGCTGCAATAACCGTAACTAATTTCATAACATTAAATTTTATTTTGAAAGGATTCAATTATTTCATATGGAAAGTTTTCCATTTCCATAAATATTATATTGCTTTTGTTTTTGAAGGATAAAATTAATTTATGCACTGAATATTTTGGTTTTTATTAATAATTAATTTTAATTATGATTTGAAAAAATTAACTAGAAGACTGTCTAATGGTTTTCCTTCTAAATGATACTTAATTTTTTTTTTCTTTATTACGCTTCATTTAATGATTTCAATTTTACTGTCATATATTCATTTATGTTGGAGAATTACTAAACTAAATATAAAACGAAACTGAAAGTAACATAAGTTGTTCTGTATTAAATATATCCTTTAACAGAAGATCTATCCTGCACTTTGTACAAATATTTTTTAAAATCTTCAAATAAAAAATGAATAGAAGGCTAGAACTATGAGCTCAAAAGAATGAGCTTTTCTCTTTTTCACTCTTTAGAAACCTGAAGCCATCTCGAAACAGTTTTTTCCCTTCTCTAAAGTTTGCTTAGAACAAAATATTTCAAAGAAATCTGTAATCCCAAGAAATGTCTAAGAACTAAATTCGTTCCAATCCTTTTTTATCATCTTTTCTAAATTAAAAATGATTTATTTCAAATAAAAAGTCCGATCTTATTAGACAAAATCATCTTCAATATAATTAAAGAAAAGAAGTTGAGATAAGGTTTACATTTTTTTTAATTCAGAGTTTTGATTAATTTAAATTGTTCACAATTTATAAAAGATGTATTTATTCAACCTCTGATAAACTATAAAAAATACAATAGTAAAAAATAATTTATTACCAAATGCTATGTACTAACAAGGTTACTTTTCTATATAGCCACAATAGAAATTCAAGAGTCATGTTGGAGGACAATCTTCCCGTCTCTCTGCTGCCCTGTTTGATGAGTATTATCGTCAGTCATATGAGATGAACATTGCTTTGAGGCTCTTCAGTGTTCTGGAAGCTTTGACTTCCTAGCTTTTACAGTTACAGCTTTGCCTACTCTTACATGTAGAGATGAAAATCGATCAATGCTAAGTCTGGGATATACGACAGGAGATCAAACACGTCGCATCTAAACTGTTCCAAAATCTGTAGGATTACAGCAGCAGTATGAATGCAAGGAGGTCCTGAATGAGGATAACGCCAGAAGTCAGCATCTGTCTTCTTTTGAGTTTGAATGTCCCTTCACAATCGTCGTTATGTCTAACAATAAACTAACATTCAGGTTGGTTTCTCATTTGTAAAGGCATGTTTGCGTGTCTACAACACAGCTCAAAATGGGAGATTGCGTCGATAGTAAAGGTTATGGTTATATACACCATGTGTTGTTGCTCATCGAATCTACTTATTTCTTACAGAATAAGAAGTTGAAACAAAACCATCGTTTTAATTTTAAAAAGGAAAAACTGACAAACAAAGTTTTCATTATTTTTAAGTTGTTTTTTATTAATTAGCAGGAAAAATTTATTTATAAGGCATTAGTAGTTTTATGAAAATGTGTGATTTTTATTTCATAAGAGTGTAGATAAATCTTTAACAATTACTCCCTGATTATTTCATTAATTGGGTTAAAATTTTTAATTCAAGCAAGTTAAAAAGACTTCACACTTAATGTAACATCGTGTAAATTTTTGTTTCATATTCATTATAATTCAATTCACAAAACTTCTAATACTCATATTTGGCTTTTCATTTTCTTTTGTGTTGTTGCTGCATGTATATTAAAAATTTAAATATTTTGATATGTGAAGTAATTTGTAATGTAGTTTTTGTCATGTATGAAAAAGTGCACACAGACATAAACGAAGATAAAAACTTGATAGTGCAAAAGAAATAATTTCTAAAAGTAGCAGACAAGAATATAAATAAGAAAATTGTATTTAAAAACAATACATAAAAGCAAATAATTATATTTAAATTTATTAACTTTTGCACAAAATACTTGTATCTTATATTCTATTCCATTAACTACACTGGTGTGCAAAACTTAAGCAACAATGTAAAAATTTAGCAGACAGCCATGAAATTGCAGAAAAGGAGGTCTGGAGATCAGTACAGTGAACACGTAAGTCAGTAGAAACGTCATGCGTATGCAAATATCAGGAACAAAACGTCAGAAGCGATGTGAGCGTACGTGAAACGCGTGATGTCGGCGCGCGCTGCTCAACAGTAGAATAAAATGAAGGACGGAGACGCAATTCAACATATTCGCTGCAAGTGCCAGTGAGTCAGTTCGTGAAATATGGCTAGAAGAAATCACCTGAACGACTTCACACGTATAAGAATGATCGGAAAGCTGGACGAGGGGCGTACTGACACCAGTGTAGCTGCAGATTTCGGAATCAACAAAAGTGTCGTTTCGCGCGCTTGAAAAGCTTTCCAAATCACTGGTACAGCTGTTAGAAAGGTTGGTGGTAGCCGCCCGAGGACGACAACTGCAGGGGATGACCGATATATCATCCTGCGGGCGAAAAGAGGTCGACAACAGTCAGCAAGCGCCATTGCTCAGAAACTCTGTACAGCAACGGGTTGACAAATGGTGGCTAGACGCCTTCACAAAGGGAGCCTGTTTGCCCGCCGTCCTGAGCGCTGCCTCCCGTTGAAAGTTGGCCACCAAAGCCACCGTTTACAGAGGGCCAGAGGGCACAAAAACTGGACAACTGATCAATGGAGTCATGTCCTCTTTACGGATGAGAGTCGGTTCAGTACCATAAGCGATTCTCAACGCGTTTTGATTTGGAGAGAGATTGGGACCCGGTTTTATCCCAGTAACATCAAGGAAAGACACCTTTACGGTGGTCCTGGAGTTCTTGTCTGGGGAGGCATTATGCTGAACGGGCGAACTGAGCTTCACATTTTCGACAGAGGGTCTGTAACCGGGGATCGCTATTGTGAGGATATACTTCTTCCCCATGTGCGTCTTCTCCGAGGTGCCATTGGCCCAGACTTCATTTTTATGGATGACAATGCACAGCCACATCGCACTCTTGCTGTTGAGGAGCTGCTGGAAAGTGAAGATATCACTCGAATGGATTGGCCAGCGGGCTCCCCAGATTTAAATCCCATCGAACATGTGTGGGATGCTTTGGGAAGACGTATTGCCGCACGCTTACATCATCCGGAGAAAAACCAACAACTCAAACAGATGTTGATGGAGAAATGGGCACTCCTACCTCAAGAAATGTTGCACCAGCTGGTTCTGAGTATGCGGAGACGGTGCAAAGCAACCATTGTAGTAAGGGGAGGGAATATACCATATTAAGGAACATCTGCTTGTTGTTCTTCCTGTTGGATAGACAATCATGAGTCACGATATTATGCGTTCAATAAAGCTTGTTTTTGTTTGATTAAATACCGTATGCGTTGTATTCCTTTTTCACCACCGATGCTTTCGTCATCCTTTAAGTACATAATACTCTCCCTCATTTCAGAGCTTCATGTCTCTCAGATGATTTTTCTTGAAGTTATAGCAATAAATCCCCCTGTTGCTTAAGTTTTGCACACCAGTGTATTTTAGAACACGTAAAATCCTCAGTTACATATTATAACATGAAATTCCTGAACTTATACAATTCTTCTTTCGGTATTATTAAAGTAGAATTTTTTTTAATTTATCAAATCAATTAAAAGTAAAATTTATTAACGAATGTATATGGTAATATTTCTGATTATTGCTGCATCTTTGAATAGTTCATTTGATCCGCTTAATGATTCAATCGTAAAAATAATTTTAAGCTGAAACGTACATTAAAGCCTTGAAAGTACATTTCAGAATTTAATTCGCTAACTAATTTATATAGCATAAAAAATACAAGAGAGATAAATTAAATTTGAAATAAAATTTGGAGAAAAAAAATGAGTTGAGTTTTTGTTAATAATATTGTCAATTTAGTCTAGAGTAACTCAATATAAAACTAATAAAAATATCCAAAATTCGGCTGAATGGAATATTTTTTTCCAATTAGTAATATAGGTTACAGAGAGGCAAATGCATTGCATTATAGTAATTAGTTGTCAGCGAAAGCTGTGTTTTTGATAGACAAAAAATTAATGTGATAATTTAATTAGTAATGAAACATCCTTATAATTAGAGTTTCTGTAATCAATCCGGATTTTTAAGTTTCATCCCACTAAATAAAATGTGTATTGTCCCAAATTGAATCAAAGAAGGTATAAGATTGTAATGCATCACTTAGAGTACACGTGCAAATAGATGTTCAACTGAGATCAATATTTTTATAGCATACTTAAAAATTAAAACTTATTTTCTAGGTCATTGAATAACTTCAGAATTTATAAGAAAATATATATCGCATTATTCTTTTAAGTTTTTGTTCATAAAATTCAAATATCTTTCCAGGAAATAATGATTTCAAAGTCTAAGCTAGTTAATATATCTCTATTAAATTAAGCACAAAAAATTTAATTTTCAAACATGTAAACTTGAAAAAAGCTAATTTAATATTTAAATAAATACATTCTGTAAAAAAAATATGATACTGCGTCTGCTTTATATACATACCCAATTCAGTGAGCAATCATATCGACAGATATTTTTGCTAAGACAAACCAACGCCAAGTGAGGTGAAATTTTACTTGAATGGTATTCTCATTTCCAGAAAACCATAAAATTAATGAGCTGAGATTGTAATTCTTATGATTGGAATACTTTTTCTGAGAAATAAATAGCTGTTTAATATAAGACTCAAATATTTCATGGAAAATAAATGTTAAATGGTAAATAGGAGATTTTGTTTTAGATATAAGGTAATTATCCTTATATATGTATCTATATTGATGATCTAATTAGAATTATTATATATCAAAAAATATTACAGAAGAAAGATATTAAAAATATTACATACCTTCAAGATTCAAGTGTTAAAAAAATGACTAATATTTTAACTGAAGTTATTATTGATTGATGTAATTCCTTTTAACTTCCTACTTCCAAATAAAGGCATTGTTTTATTCTGAAATGCAGATGATAAAAAAATTAATTAAATCAGTAAATCCATAAAATTTATTATAATAAGGTTTTCAGTAAGCTCCATATTAATTATCGAAAAAGCCCTAAGCTAAAGGATGTATACATTTTTAGTCTAAAACAAAACTGTACCTTAAAGTATTTGATTGGAATAATTGCATTGGAATTTCGCAAGTATGATACATCTGTTTCTAGGATGGAAAAGACCGAATTTGTAGTTTCGTGTGAGCAAGCCACGCACGCAAAATTAATATTTGCTGGATCATGAGCGCACGTCCACACCACACACACAAAAGAGAAGGAAATTCATTTCAATTCAGTCTGTTTTGTTGATTACATTGTTTTTCTTGGTATTATGTTACAGAAGAAAGTTCGCAAATAACTGAAGACCAAATAATTGAGCTTCAGAAAAATGTATGATATAATCCATAGATTGCCTAGCATATTAATTGCAAACTTATTACACTTTCACTCTGGAAAAGGGGATGTAATAAGGCACACCCCAGCGCAATCAGAAAAAGGGATGTTCAGACGAATCGGACCAAGATGGTTTTAACGGGAAGTAAAGCTATAAATGTGTACTGATCCAACAACCACAAGGGCAGAAGAACATGGGTAGGGGGAACCTTTATCTATCCTTCGATTAGTAATATTATCATTAATCTCATAGTCCTCATTGCATGGTTAGTAACTTGCATTGCACAATACAAATATTACTTTTAGCACGATTGTATCGCTTTAATAATTTGAAATGGTGGTGTGCGTAAGAGTAAGGGGCATTAAATGGCATCGAGTGCTAGTAACCAATGAATCCTGCTTTTGTCTTGATGGAGAGACAATCGAATCCCTATGTGCAAACAGAAATCGGGATTCTGTTTGCAATAGCATATCTCGAAAAACACGTATTATGGTGTGGGCCCAATTTTCCATGATGCTAGATCATTATTGGTGTGATCAACCTACACACCAATATTACGTTCAGAAGATCCCGTAGCCAATTGCAACTCCATTTCTGAACTCACACTTTAAACCAATTTTTAAACAAAACAATGCTCTATCACATATTACATTCGTCTCTAAAACTTGTCAAACATATATATGTTTCCGAGGTTGGCATTTTCTCTAAAGCTCTCTGATCGAGAATGTATGCAATGCCATAAGATGATTCAAACTGTACGGTATTAAATGCAGGAAATACATGCTAAATTTCAAATAAAAAGAAAATAACAGTTATAGGACTTCATAAGAGAACTCTGCAACTTAGTAAAAAAGCACTTGGCATGTTATACTAGTAATAATGCTGGATCATATGTTACACTGAATGTGACACCTCTGTTCTGCATTTTACTCAAACAATTTTGCACATTTCAATCTTACAATTTCATCATTTATTTTTTCATAAGTATTTTATCAATCCAATCACTTTATTATGAGAGATAACGTAAGTAAGAAACCTGTCTAAAAAACATATTTTATTCTATTCAATTCCAAATACAATATAGTTGCAAATAACTTAAAAAAAGAAGTTAGCACTGATCGTTTATAAAAATTAAAGAATTCGTATATCAAGAAACATATTTGTTATCCAAATGTTGGAATGGGTAATAAGACTTGGTGTTCTGTGCCAATTAACGTTGACAATGTGAAATATAATTCTTTCTGATATAACTCAAACGCACACAAACAACATTTTAATGCCAACCTCCTCTCCAAACTCTATCAAACAATTCACGAAAAGAACTTTCCCTTGAGGATTGGTATAAAGATACAAGAGAAACCGTTACAGGTCTTATAGTTGAAATATGCGGAACTTTTTTATCCATAACTCCCTAATAAACTAGCATCACTCCCTTTCGGAGTTGCTTAGTATTAACCTCGTCCTCCTGCGCTGCTGTACTCATTAAAAAACCTTCTTGTGTGTGTGCGGTACTTTAAATCAAAGAGTACAAAAACAGGTAACGTCAATCACTCGCAACCTTCTTGGGTGTTGATTTCCTAAAATCCCTTTCTTTGCTTATCTCTGATCAGCAAAAGAAACGTGCTTGCAAAGTTTCAAGTTTTCTGGTCTAATAGTTGCAAAATGAGAATTTTTGTGTATAATAACTCCCTCAATGCTCTTTGGAAGTCGATTTCTATATAAAAAAAACTAATCTATTCATCAAATAAGCCTGCTTATCAAACTTCGAGTTAAATGGTCTAAAACCAGAAATGGAATTTTTTGTTTATAACTTCTCGGTAACTCTCCAAAACTCCCCTGAGAATCGAGTTCTACAAAACCCGTTCTTCAACAAAAGAAAAATGCTTACCAAATTTAAATCTGTAAATCTAGCAACCTTGATGTATTAACTATATTATACTATATGCAATTTTATATTCATTATACTTCCTATAATATTTCGAATATTCTCATATAGATCATCTCTTTAATGTAAGCATAAGAAAATTTTCTCCTTCATTCTTTCTTTTGAGAAGTAAGAAAAGAACGTGTACGGAAAGAAAGACGCAGTCAAATGACTACTTGTTCTAGCAGAAGGTTTTTATTTGGGGTAATTCATTGATCTAGTCTACGATAACACAAACTTTAATTTTTCACAAGGTCTTGTCAGAGTCTGCAAAAGAGGTAAATGTTGTTGTTGTTTCTAATGCCACCTGTCTGACGTAGTCAGATCGAGACCCACGAAATTCATCGTGGCAAGGAGCTAAAATTACGCCTGTCGTAGAGCCTAGAAGTACGCCTTGAGCACCATACAGTACGAATTAGCTCAGCAAATTTCCCCGAAGGAACGATAGATGGCGACACCACCAATCTCCACCTCCACAGTTTAGGCATAGAACTGAAGGGGACGGAAATATTCTCCAGTCCCCTGCCTTCGTGATTCAGCCCACAAGACTTTCGGACCCACTGATTTAACGAGCACGTACTTCGTGTGTACTCGGAGGATATTTGGTGGCATCGGACATCGAACGCAGACCTTCCGGCCTGGAGTCCGATGCTCTAACCATCAGGCTACCCAAGAGCGAAATGTTTCGATTAAGTGAGGGACCCTTGCGGACTCTCTAGGAAAGCACTGGAGAACCCTAGGACTTGGTGGACCCCAGCTTAAGAAAGCTGTACTTAAGTATCATCACGCACATTTATCTTTATTTTGACACATTTTCTTATCTCTTGATGATTTAAACAGTTGATAAATAACACTTTAATAAATATTGAGAGAACAAGAGTTTTTATGCAATAAATGGTTTTTAAGAATAATGGACATAAAGTACACTTTTTTTGTTTTCCTTATTTTATTACTTACCATTAATTTTAGAAAAGTTTCATATATCAAGAAATTTTATTACATTTTGTTTGCTCAATAAGTAAATTATTGGCGTAGTCAAGCAATATTTTGTTGCGGCACACAAAGACAATGCATGTGCCCAAGAAATGCTTTCATTAGTTTGTAAAAATTTAATTCGAATTTCAGAAAAAAATAAAAGGAAGCATTTGAATATTTTTTTTTTATTTCTTAACGCTTTTCTTACGGAAAAAAATTCATTTTATTTTTAATATGTTTTAAGAAAAAAAAATCTTTACAATTTACTAAATAATTAATTTTTATTGCCTATTTACACTATAGTTTAAAGCAACACGCTAGAACATGCCAAATACTAGAAGAAATGAATGAACCAATTATATCATTAAATATAAATTGAATTCCTATATCCTTTGTGACAAACGTAAAGGGAAATGCATAAAAAATGTTACTTAAAAATAAATCATGGTATAAAAGGTAAGATAGAATACAATAAATATTGTCTGCAATATGTTCAAATATGAAGGCAAAATAAAGTTCTGATTTAATGAAATGTATTCCTAAGAAAAGTATTTCTAAGTAAATTTTGTATGAAGGGGTTAATATAAAGTTAAAAAAATAGTCTGGCTTAAAAAGCTATAATAATCTTTAATACTTATGAAATCATTTTAAAAAAAACATTTTGATGGAAATGTACATATAAGTGGTATTTAAATGTATGAAAAGAGCATTCAAGATTAAATATAAAATAGAATACTCACGTGTCATCCACAATTTTTACTGAATTTAGCAATTAGTGGTTCAATTCCATTAGCTCTGATGTAGCTTCAAAATGCAATTTTAATAAACAATCAATCAATTTAATCAAAATCAGAATATTTTTTTTTTGCATGAAGTAAAAAGCAAATTAAGAAATAAATACCTAAAATTCTTAAGAAGATTCTAATGTCGTTGGTTTCCAATGTTATAACTACCACAGAAAAAGTACAGTAAACGTATTTAATGAAATTTTTAAAAAAAATTTTAATGCATTTTGAAATATTGCACTTAATGGGTACTTTCGAGGTATATTTTAATTAAATCAATTAATTATATTAAATAAATGATTTTATTGTTTTATAATATGTAATCAGAATGGATAAAAAAATAATAGTTTTCTTTACTTTTACTTTTATTATGACAATAGAAACACATTTTAAACTAATATTTAAAATCTTAAAATAGTTTTAATTACTTTCATTGTTATATATAAAAATACTTTCGTATTGCAAATAATTTTTTCAGTGACTGAATTGTCTATTTTTTTTTATGTAGTTATGTTATTTCTCATAAGGACATTGAAATTTTGAATAGTCGTTCACACACACACTCATTGCGTTTTCAGTATTTAGAGTTGAAAAAGTACTTTTTCAAAATATACAGGTACTTACAGATTCAATTCCTACAACTCCTTTATAGTAAAATCTACGAGTTAAATCGAAACAAATAATACTAACATAAGCATAAATTTGAAGGAATGGTGAAATATGATTTTACTTGTGAGTTTATCTTTCAAATAAATCTGAAATGACTATTGTGAAATATATGCCTCTCTAAATTACAGATAGAGTGGAAAAAATTTTAAATCTATATCATTGTTTTCTATAAAAAGAAAATAAACATAATCCCTTTCCCCCTCAAATCATACATTTTCCAACATTCACTCCTTTCCTTTATTTTAAAACAAATGAATAAATATACACTTATACACACACACAAATATACATCCATACATGTATTAGAGAGCCAAAAATAAGCAGTATGTATTTCATTTTTCCAGCGAATAGATAAAAATTGTTGCTTGGAAAATTTATATCCTGGTGTCATAAATTCATTACAAAATCCTTTAGTGAGGGTAAATTATGGTGAAGAATATAGTTAGGAAACTAGTCGCTTTGAGGTATTTTTTTTTCTTTACAAAATGTTGTTAAAATCAATAAGGGGATAAAAAAAAATAATTTAAAAAGAGATCTTGTTGTTTTATTGGATTCATTTATCTGACGAACAAAAAATGGGGAGGAGGGAAAGGGAATCACAAAATAAGCATCAAAGCAGAAGCTAACTTTTTGTGCTTCATATGATCTACTGTTTTTCGCTTCATTAAAATCAGAGCTCTCATAAGAACATTTATCGAAAAAATCTTAATAAGAACAAAAAAAGGCACATCCATCATTTTTGTGATAATTAGAGAAGCATTTCTTTTATAAAAGTGCAGTGGATTAAAACTTCCAATACTTCTCACTGATATGAAAACAAAGCGATTTTTTTTATTTGAAAAATAATACTCTTCTCGTGCAACACAACTTTTAACGTGAAAGTAAATTGATTTTATTACAATTGTTATACTAGAAAAATCCAGTCAAACAGTAAAGGATATATATAATAAAACAATAGGAAAAGAAAGAGATAAGGTAAAAGCAAAATAAAAGCTAATGTAAAGGGAAAATAAATAAAAGGAATTAATAAAAAATGCACAAAGAAAAGCGTCAAATAACAAACAAAAACAATTTAAAAAAATATTATAAAAATATATAAATAATAAAACACAAATAACAATAACAGTTGTTTGGTAAAAAAACAATAGTTAAAATTAGTAAGAGCCGAAAATTCCGATTTCTTTTCAGTCAGTATAGTCAATATATTTAAAAGCTGCAAAAAAAAATCAGTTAATTGGATTTGATTCCAATATCACCTGTTTATTTTCATATTTTTTTCTAAGATTAATTAATTTAGTTGTTTTCTTTTTTTGTAGATAGATGTAGACATTTTTCTTTTTTAAAAAAATAGTGTTACTCTTAATGCTATAACTAATCCCAGAAGACATATTACAACTTTGAGTAAACAAATTTTTCCAAACAAGTGCATTAAAATCTCTCTCTCTTTCTCTCTCTCTCTCTCTCTCTTTCTCTCTCTCTCCTTCTCTCTCTCTCTCTCTTTCTCTCTCTCTCTATATATATGCATAGAAAATAATTAAAAAGTTCGGACAGAAATATATATATCTCAAATAAAACAAGACATTTATTCTTCAACTTCCCTCAAAGGTTTTTGCGCTTTAAAGTTGTTTGTAACATTTTAAAAAATAAGTTAATCCTGCTCATGATTAGTTATTCAAAAAGATTGAAATTACACTTTAAAACAGCACAAACCATTACTTAAAAAATAACCTTCATTAACACTTGTTTTTAAATTTTCGGTTATGCACAGTTCATATACAAGGTGTCTCCAAAATAGACCTCAAACCCTACACAATAAGATTCTTCGTTATAAGTACATAAAAATCCATAGAACTGTACCTGTACAATCCATAAGGTGTGAGAAATTACGAAAAACAAAGGATGCTGTAGTGTAAGAAACAAACGCTGCATAGCAGTGCTTCTCAAACTTTCAATAATTGCGATCCAATATTCAATCATAATTTTCATCGCTCCCCCCTCTTACAATAACAATGTACAGAATACAGTAATACTATATTTTGATGCTAAGACTACGATATGACTTTAACATCTTGCCACCGGCGTATATAAACGTCCCTCTCAGCCAAAGCGTTATTTGCCAGAACGTATATATACATCTTTTTGAAGTACGATTTTTTTCTGTGCACTGCTATATATAAAATTATTCCGAAGACTTTAGAATGTACTAAAAGGATCTTGACAGTGTTTGGAAGGATTTACTTATTTCAGAGGATTTGCTTATTTGTTCATTTTCTCTATCCCCCTCCCTCGATACACCACATAACCTGGATTACATGTTGAACGGTGGCATTGGGGGATCACATAATTTTTAATCGGCATTTAAGGGATTAATTATAAACATGTCATATATTAATTATATATGGCAAGTCTATGGGGTCACAGATAATTATTAAACTTCTTCTTAATTTATTCTTATTCTGTTAAATTAATTATAAAATACATTGCGCAGTACTGATATATTTAGAAGTGTATTGTATCAGTGTAAATGTGTATTGTATATTTTTTATTATGTCAGAATGTATTTTAATTGTTTACATTCAGTAAATTAATAATTTTTTTTAAATAATCCTTTGTTTTCGACTTTTCAAAATACTCGCGCCCCCCTTGCAGGGTTTTCACGCCCCCTAGGGGGGCACTCCCCACAGTTTGAGAAACACTGCTGTGTAGGACAGATAAACAGCAGTATTTGCAAAAACACAGAAACACAAACAGTCCGCTATGCATATCGAGGCCGGCTTGAGTGCTCCTTGGAATGGATGAGAGAACACATCGCAGCAGCACGATGTCCATGGAAGTACAAAAGCATGCAAACGATCAACTAAGTATGTTTAAAACGTCTACATACACCAATTCCTTGAGATGGCCTCCAAGGGGTAGATATCTAACAGTGCAGATATGATGATCTTGGAGACCATAGAACTTAGACTCCCTGTACGTTCCAGCAGCCGGAGTATATATATCCAATAACGCACAAGAGCACAGACATGCAATGGATTCCATTATGCATCATTATTCATTCATTATCATTTACCGTAATTTTCTCCTAAGCTATACAGTTCTTTAAGGTTTTTTTATGTACTTGTAACAAAGAATCTTGCTTTCAAGTTTTCGGCACACTCTGTATTTATAAACCCAACTAATAAACTTGTCGTATTTAATGTTATTTTTCCATAATTATAAATAACATTTTTCGAAGATACTAGTTTACTTGTACTTTTTATAAAAGAAAATTAAGCTAGCATATTCCCTAAATGGCTAACAGAAATTTCTTACATCAAAAAAATTACAAAAAAAAAAATTGCACCTTTGTGTTTCAATTTGTTAACATTTAATTGTACATATAAAAGAATTTATATGCATAAAAATAAATGTAGCGATTTTTTTAAGAGAAAGCAAAAATAAATCAATTGGGGTGAAGGCAACTTAAAGTAGATTTGTGATAGTAGATTTTGTACATAATTCAGTTTAACAATTTTATTAGATTTCTAAAGTTTAATATGAAAAGAAATTGACTCAAGAATATGATTATTTTCATATAAGAAAGAAAATTATGCTACAAATTTATTAAACAGTGATAAAAACTGATTTTTTTAAATATTAAAATAGAGAAAAAAAGAAACAAATTTAATGTTTAAAGTTTATATAGATAGTTTTATACTATGAGAAGACTAAATTTATTCTTGTCTATTTTTTAAAAAATGTGCATGCATAAATGAAATAAATCACAGATAATTCATATTTTAAATGATGTATTTCACAAACGTAGCATAAATATGTAATAAAAGAATTTTATAGCATCTACATAAAAGCTAGTACACGGTACATATAGATTTTCTTACCTTAATGAATACAATAATACATATCTGAGGAATCTTATGAATTAATGCAAAATTCCAATATTTAAAATAATGACAGTAATAACTTTTATTAATTAAATAAAAAGCAACTATAAGAAACATAAAAAATATAATCCAAATTTCCCATTTATTACTAATTTTCTCAGTACCTATCTGAATATTTCAAATCGAAATATGAATATATGCTCTTTCAAATATATTTCAACAAAATATCGTAATGAAATGAAAAATGATATCTTATTCAACATACACATTCGAATCCATGTTAAACTTCAAAAGAATCATATAATTCTTTTTTTTATCTTGGTATGGACTTCAGGAATAATATTCATCTTATACTTTCACATGATAAACATAATAAGCCGAAAATTAAATAAGCTTTACAGGAAATAAAGAAGAAAAGGAGTCCGAAAGAAAATGTTACAAGACTTCAAAAGAGTATCTTAATATAATATACATTAATTAAAGAGTCTGAAGAGAAAGATTATGAGTTACTTGAAGCTTTCATACAGCTCTTGAGAATAAGGATCTTAACGCATTTACTAAAAGCAAAATTTCTTTCATGCGGAAGAACTACATTTTGTAGAAAAATATATGTTACTGAAGAAAGTGTATTGTTTGTCAGCTTGAGACTTGAATATTCAGAAAGGAATACTCAAAGGAAAATAGTAAGAGTGAAAGAAGAAAAGTAAAACGCATAAAAATGCGAGCGTTTTCTCCTGGGAAAAAAACACGCGCCGTAAATATTTGAAATCCAAAAGCATTTCTAATTGAGGGGAAACATTTTGCAAGCAATTTCGGGATTGAAGAGATAATTTTAAGAAACATGCCTCAAAGGAAGAAGTGAACTTTTTTGTAATATTAAATATTTGTAAATATATGATAAGAAATAATAATATTAAGATGTGTGTGACTTATTATAAAACGATTTGAGTGTTCAGTTCTAATGTGGACTCCTGGACATTTTTGACAGATGATTATTCACTTTTGAAAAAAAAATTAATTTCTTAACTCTCTTTTTCTTAGGTTTTAAGAAAACATTCATTTATTTGAAACTTTTATCTCATCATAGCAAATGAATTATATTTTATATCAACCAAAGTATATAAAACGTGGTAAAAAGTTTTCGAAGGGGAAGGTTAAACTTTCTAATTTCTACGCTTTGTACTTTCAACAAATAAGTTTTCTTTTTTTTTTAATATGCAGTTTCTTAATATGATTTTCTGCTGAAACTATGTTCCTCCAAGTTATTCTTTATGATCCATTGTATGAAATAATAGGAAAAAACTGCACATTCAATAGAACTATATTTTTTTGTCTCCACTAGTTTTGAGAAGATAACAAGATGGTAGTATATTTAATCAGAAGTAATCATCTAATTACAAGTCAAAATTCCGAAGCTTATCAAATGATTTTCGCCTTATTTTTCGGTGACTATATTTTTTAAAAAAATATTCAATTCTTAATGCTGTTTAACAAAATCAAGCATTTTTCGAATTACTCTTGATCGTTTGTTTTAGTTGGTATGGTATATTCTTCATTCACCCACTTTGAAATAACGTGCAAAACATTTCATTAAGGTATCCGACTACGTTCGGAACCGTGATTTTGCAAAAGCGTGTAAATGGTAATATTTATGACATTTAGTGTCACTTAGATTAGAATACATGTATAAAATTGTTTTAAGGACATATGACAAAAAAATTATTTAAATACAATGTTTTGGCAAATACTTAGAATAACCTTTTTCCAAATGTTCTCCTTTTGTAAAAATGCTTCTATTGTATTAATATTTTGCCTGTATTCAGCTCAGACCTCTCTGCAGAGGCTTAACTAGAATTTTGAAACGCATAACTCGGAAGTCAGTTTATCCATGTTTTACGAAAACAGAAGGGAGAAATTTTAGAAAATACGCCGATAATTATCTCAAATGGTTGTAACCTGAAAATAATTTGAATTTTTCAAAAATCATAGTTGAGCCTCTGTACAGAGGTCAGATATATAAAGACAAAATATTAATCAATAGAAGCATTTTCTTAAAAGGAGACATGGAAAAAGTTATTCTAAGTTAATTTTGCCAAAATATTCTAATTAAATAATTTTTTTTTTCATAATGTCCTTATAACAATTTTATACATGCATTCTATTCTAAGTGACACTAAATATCATGAAAGTTATAAATTTCTGCGTTTTCTTAAAATCATGGTTCCGAACGTAGTCAGATACCTTAAATATATGTATATATATATATATATATATATATATATAAATATATAATGAAAGCCTATTTGTATTACACAATACCTAAACAAATATAACTTTGGTACAGATAGTAATACCTTTTTTAATGATATTAAAATCAAATTAAAAAATTGCAAAATAAATTTATTACAGTTTATGTTTTTAAAGTGCCAGGAAATTTTGACTTCATACATAAATACTATTATATTTTAAAGATCAACAGATATTTTGATAATAATACAACTTTTATTAAGTCATCTGTTTCTGATAGTGAAATAAATAGTACATAACCAATTAAAATACAAATTAATAATAATTTTAAATTTCCACATACATTTAGAACTCCTAAATTTCATAAAGACCCATTCAAGTTTAGGACAGTTACTAATGGATTTAATACATATATTAACAAATAAGTCAAAATTCTCCATGACATATTACAATAAATAATCTTAAATCCACAGCCATACTTAAAAATAGTAAAGAACTTATTGAATGAATGAAGATAAAAAGATTTTTTCAGTCTGCAGTTTAGATTTTGAAGATCATTTTAACTCTATTAATATTGATGATATGATTAATATACTTGTAAAATTGCATAAAGATAATTTTCTTTTTAAATGTTAATTATGATAAATTTGGCTCTCTACTTAGGTTTGTTCTTAAAAAGAACTATATATATATTATAATGGTAACTATTATCTGCAGATTAAAGGTTTGCCACAAGGTGGCCCTGCTAGCAACTGTTTTGCCAATTCATATTTACATTACTTTGAAAATAGTTTCAGTAATAATCCTGAATATTAGAATTTTCGTTATATAGATGACAAAATCATTTTTTGACAATCAAGACAATTTTAAACCTAACACTAGTTTTTATCCACAATGTCTTAATTTAATACAGACAAATTGTAACAACAATGAATCAAATTTTCTTGATATACATATCAAATTAAAAGATAATATTATGGTTACTAATATTTATGATAAAAGAGAAAAAATTAATTTCACTATTACAAAAGTTCCACATTGGGAGAGTATTGTACATGTTTCTATATTTAGAAATATTATTATTAATTATATACAACGCAATCAATTTCTAGTTTCAAAAAAATCAGCAAAAAATAAATAACTATAAACATTTCACTAAATATTGCATAATTCAGAAACACAAATTAATTTTATTAATAGTTATTTGAATAAAGAAATTCTGAATAGTAAGGATTAAAATTCCTTAGAATAATAATAGTTTATTACTTAATTTATCACTTTTCCTAGTTTTAGTTACCTCTCTATTCTAATATTAGATAAAATTACTCATTATTATTTAATTCATATATAACTCTAATGTCACTAAAGTTATGGTAGATAGTAAAATCTCTTTTTAATTTTTATTTCTATTCTTTTCATACTTTTGTTAAGTGCTACAATTCAGCCATTCCCATGCTTTGAATTTGCATTTGGGTCCAGAATCTGGCAATGATTTATTTATTGTACTCATATTTAGCGCGGGCTCTGCATTTTTGAATGCAATTTTTAGGTAAGTTATCTTTATCTTGTAACGGATTTAGACATTCGATCCATTATTTTCAATAGGTTTTGCTCAGAATTATTAATAACATAAAGAGGGAAGGCTGGATGGCCAAAACACATGTTCAATCTCACTTTTATATCAATTATTTTATATATAAGCTGTCCTAACTCAGCAATGTTTATAATATTGAGCATCCATTATTTAAATTTTAATTTTTCTCATATATCCTTCAATGTATAGTCTTCTACAATCTCAGTATTTTTCGCTTTTGGTGGATAAATGTTCATCTCTCATTTGTAAAGATTTCAGACTATATATGTATATTCAAACATATCTGGAACAAATATAGGTTTCATTTTTCATAAGAAAATAAAAAAAAAATATTATCGGTAATATATTAACACTCAATCCGAGGTAGAAGAAAAATAATTTTCCTGCAAACAATCATGTTTTGCAATATTATAAAACAAAAGCAGTACTCATAAAAATCAGTTTCTCCCAGAGCCATGGAAGAGAATTAAAATTAAAATATCAAGTTGCAGAATGTTCCTTGATCGTATCAACAGTTTGGTTATTTTTCTTGAGCGTGAACTTTTATACTGGTCTGATGACATGCCTGTTGGAAATTTAAGACGACACGTTCACTTTTTTTTTTCACAGAGTGAAAGGATTGATGAAGATCCATGATTAGGCTGAAGTTAGGAGAAAGTTGAGGATTTAGTAGTCAAAAGAAAATGTCAGCAGAGTTTAGGGGGAAGTGATTAAACGTTCTTCCAAAAACAAGTTTACTTTCTCTTACATTTTCTCTAGCCATGGGTATTTCTTTTTACTTAACTTATTCAGATTTAGATTTTCTTGTGTAAATTTTGTAGATGTGCATTGCTTTGCTCTGTGATGATGCCTATTCTGTGTATCATTCTCAATAAAAAAATATTTGTACAGCTAAAAAAAATGAAGATTGCAAAAGAATTAAATTTACAGCTAAGGAAATTTAAAATACTATTTGCGTAGACTAGGTATAAATTTCAGTTAAAAAGAATACGGTTTTATTTTTAAACAATAGCCCCTTTAATTCGTTATTGTAATATCTAAATAATAATTTATCTCAGTATTAATTGATTTATGAGAGTAAAAAGAGACTTCAGAGTACGATAATGCGATCATTTGCATTAAACTCCATATATTTTACTTTTACGAGAATGTAAGAGAAATTTATGGAAAAATATTAATACTATAAAGGTAATAAAATGAAATTAGGAAGACAGAATTTATTTACAACTCTTTTACTTTTACGAAAATATATGGAAAATTTATGCAAAGATATAAATAGTATTAAGGTAATAAAATAAATTTAAGAAAACTGAATTTATTTACAACTGATATAAATTAGCAAAAATATAATCACTGCTAAAGTTTTCTTGCCAAACGCAAAATAAATATTACTAGAAATATTGTACGCTTAATTAATTTTAATGTACCAAAATTTCACCTTATCCTGGAAAACGGTATGAAGGGAATTAACACATCATAAACATTAGTCGAAATATGTTTAATTGATTTCAAAATTGTTACCTACTTTTCTCCAAACACGTATAATTTTATAATAGTAAGGATTATTTTCTGCTGTATCTCACACAAAATACGATCTTCTGCAAAACATTCAAGTCTTTAACTTTTGAACATGTTAATAAATAAGTATAATTCCTAAAAAAAATATTGAGCTGAAATAAGAATAAAATATTCAATAAGTAATAAAATTAAAAAGTTTTATTAAATAGAAGCATTTCATATGATTATATCACTTTTCTTAAATAATCGCAAATGAGAAATAGTAGAAATATTACAAGAAAAAAAATGAATATTAAATAAAAATCGAATGTAATCTGGTTTCCCGAAAGCAATATAAAGTAACCTTTTATCCAAAAACAATGTAATTAAATTAAATTTTCGATTTAAATATAACTCTTAATGATCTCAACAAAATCATTCATTTTGCAACTCCAATTTATAACAACAGTTATTATCAACATTTATAACAGTTAAATATATATATTTAAATATAAAACACGTATCGGTACAAAAAAAATTGTCCCAATGCTTATTGTGAGCAGCTTTTCTTTTTCTCTCTATGTCATAATTTTATAGAGATAAAATATATTTTATTTATACTATAGACACGTTCGCTTAAATTTATTCTCAGAAAATACCTCAATTATATTCAAAGAAAAAATAAATATGTTTTGAAATGAAATATTAGTAAGTATTATAGAACTATTAGTTATCATTAGCTGTGACTCGAGTGAAAAATTTTGAAAAAAATTCTACTTTTCAACTAAAATATTCTCTCACTAAATTGTCAAATTAAATAAGAGGTAGGAAGAAATACACTGTCTTTTCTTTTAATTGAAATTTAAATAAATTCTTATGGTCGCTAACGGGAACAAATTCCAACCTAGCACTTAAGGTTCCCAAAATTATTTACCCACTAAAGAGTCCTGAGTATATTTAATGAGATGATCAGGGAAACCTTCTTCGTTTCCATGGAAACGAAATGTAATCAATACCAAATAATAAGAATGGTAAGTTTGAACTTCACTTACCATCAGTATCATTTTAAGTGCCTTTATGATCTTCCAGAAAGATCAACTTGGGTCATAATGTTTGCAAAATTTCAAGAAAAGAATAGTTAAACACAAACTTAAAAAATGTTGAACTTGTTTAAAAGAAATTTTTTAGTCAAATATCCGAAAGTGGTTAAATTGCGATTAAATTATTTAATACTTCAAATAATAAATTAGATTCTCCTAAGCGCTTAGCAAACAGAGAGCCCAATTAAAAATTAAATCGTTAAAATGAAATTAAATAATCTTTAAATACTAGTGATTTTTGTAAAAGTCTAATTGTTCTAGCCTGTCATTTTATTTTTCATGAGAAGTAAAATAGTGCCATTTGTAGACTGAAAATACATCTTAACCAATTATAAACCCTTAAAAGATATGATTTGATGTTTGACATTCTATGATTCTCTTTACCAAAATGTATTATCATATTTATTATTTATAGCTTAATTTTTGCTGCATTATACTCTCATTATACGAATTATATTTATTTTACACTTTAAACTTTGATTTAAGTAAGTACTATCATGCGTTTTACATATTCATTTTAATAATTATTATAATTATGTTAATAATATAATAATATAATAATTAATTAATAATTATGTTTTCCTGTGAGAAATTAAAACTACCTTCGAAATAACTTAAATTTTGTATATCTTCACAAAGTTATTTCATTTACAAATTATAAGAAAATATCAATAAAGATATAGTTCTTTCTTTATTTCAAATCAATGATCTGTGTACAGTATAGTAATGTTTCTTTCAAAATAACATTTACAAAGTTTTTATCATAAAATGATTTTATTATTTACACGATATTTGGGCAATAACTGGTTTTGAGTAAAATACATTAACATAAATATATTTCAAAAAAATTCTAGATTTTTCTTAATTTGATAAGTGATTTAATAAGAGGTAAGAAAATTTTTTTTTATCGGTCATAAATGATTTCTAACTGCTTAACCAGAGAGCTGATTGGTGGTAATCGTTGCATTTTTGTTACACACTGCATGACATTGAAAAGCTACCACGAATGCCTGTATATTACTTGGTACCAACAAGGCGCCAAATAAGTTTGCGCCCCAACAGGTTTTTTTCGGGCGAGAGGTATCTGTTTCCAAACGCAACACTGACTTTGTACGCTTGGGAATTTAAAAAGGGTCAAAATTTAAAAAAAATTAAATTTTTGACTAACGTCGTATTTTGCAATAGCATGAGGGCTATTGGTAACTGATCAAGGAAAATCAGTCCCCAAAATGGGGTTAAAGGGGACCCCCGGTTTCACTACACTCTCCAAACTTCCACGCTGTGTCAACGTGATGGGATTGAACTACAAAATATTTAGCGCGCATCATCCACTTTAACCAAGGGTCTTTAGTTGCCAATAAGATTCAAACTCATGAATCGTCAATCACGAGTTTTAGACCATGACCATTCGGTTACCTCGGCCATCAAAATTGGCAGAAAAAGATGAATTTGAACAAAAAAGGCTATCTGCTTCCATATTATACAGAGATGCAGTGAGAAAAGACAAGAAATCATTAAGGTTTAGGTCCAATATTGGTAATGAAAAAGTCAGCAAAACGTCGTGGAACGAAGTCAATGCGATTATGAACTGTGGCTTCAGGGATGATTGTCCATTCAATCTCAAACAACTACTAAAGTTCGACCTATGAATGTTTGATTGCAGCTCATGCAAACAAGGACCCATATACACTGGTGTGCAAAACTTAAGCAACAATGTAAACATTTAGCAGATAGCCATGAAATTGCAGAAAAGGAGGTCTGGAGATCAGTACAGTGAACACGTAAGTCAGTAGAAACGTCATGCGTATGCAAATATCAGGAACAAAACTTCAGAAGCGATGTGAGCGTACGCAAAACGGGTGATGTCGGCGTGCGCTGCTCAACAGTAGAATAAAATGAAGGACGGAGACGCAATTCAACATATTCGCTGCAAGTGCCAGTGAGTCAGTTCGTGAAATATGGCTAGAAGAAATCACTCTGAACGACTTCACACGTGGAAGAATGATCGGAAAGCTGGAGGGGGGCGCACTGACACCAGTGTAGCTGCAGAGTTCGGAATCAACAAAAGTGTCGTTTCGCGCGCTTGAAAGCGTTCCAAACCCGCAGGTACAGCTGTTAGAAAGTTTGGTGTTTGGAGGACGACAACTGCAGGGGATGACCGATATATCATCCTGCGGGCGAAAAGAGGTCGACAGCAGTCAGCATGCCCCATTGCTCGAAACATCTGTACAGCAACGAGGCTGACAAGTGGTGGCCAGAGCCTTCCAAGGGGAGCCTGTTCGCCCGCGTCCTGAACGCAGCCTCCCGTTGAAAGTTGGCCACCAAAGCCCCGTTTAAGTGGGCCAGAGAGCACAAAACTTGGACAACTGATCAATGGAGTCATGTCCTCTTTACGGATGAGAGTCGGTTCAGTACCAGAAGCGATTCTCAACGCGTTTTGATTTGGAGAGATCGGGACCCGGTTTTATCCCAGTAACATCAAGGAAAGACACCGTTACGGTGGTCCTGGAGTTCTTGTCTGGGGAGGCATTATGCTGAACGGGGGAAATGAGCTTCACATTTTCGACAGAGGGTCTGTAACCGGGGATCGCTATTGTGAGGAGGTACTTCTTCCCCATGTGCGTCTTCTCCGAGGTGCCATTGGGCAAGACTTCATTTTTATGGATGACAATGCACTGCCACATCGCACTCTTGCTGTTGAGGAGCTGCTGGAAAGTGAAGATATTGTATTCCTTTTTCACCGCCGATGCTTTCGTCATGCTTTAAGTACATAATACTCTCCCTCATTTCAGAACTCCATGTCTCTCAGAAGATTTCAGATGATTTTTCTTGAAGTTATGGCAATAAATCCCCCTGTTGCTTAAGTTTTGCACACCAGTGTAATTTCTTTGGGCATTAAATTTTCTGGGATTTTTTTTAGTAATACTAGTAAATTTGTAATAGTAAGTAGTTAGTAGTTAGCAATGTTGCTAAGTAGATGCCAATATTGAAAGAAAAATAAATATATCATTCGTATTTTTTTCCCTCCTCAAAATCGGTGATTTTCATTTGTCACCAGTTTTTCTAGTGTAACCCTTGAGAAAATGTGAAGTGGACATGATGAAGCAGATGTTGATTGCCAATTTGGCGCGAAACTGGTTTTCGTCGTCAAACCCTTTTGGTTTTTCGTAAAATCCGCTTTTATTAAAGTTTTTTTTTTTAAAGGAATTTTTAAGTTAATGGCTTATAATTTCACAAGTCGATTCAAACAATGATTTTTTTAAAAAAAAAATTTAAGAATATTTTTTTCATAAAAATTTCGTAAAAGGGAAATAGACAAAAAAACGCCAAAAATTTTAAAACCTTTAAATTTTTTTGAAATTTTTTTTCAATTTTTTTACAGATTATGGATAATATAGTTGTACACACAGAAAAAAAAGTTTCATGAGATTAACTTTATAAATAACGAGAATATTTCATATTTTTAAAAATTTGGGAAAAGCCCAAAAAACATTTTTTGGCATTCTTTTTAAAATTTCAAAAAAAAAAAAGGTAACTTTTAGAAAGGGTTTAGAAATCATTTTCATAAAACTATCGAGTTTGACAAATTTTTTAAAAAAAACCCAAAATTTAAAAATATATTATTTTGTGAAAAATTATGCCGTATCGGGGCAAAAAAAAATGATTTTTCCGATTCTGTAATTGTTTTTTGTCTGAGTTTGTAGAAAAATTAGAGGGCGTTTTCCCAATTTAAAATAAAACGGATTATTTAAATAATTCACAACCCACAAAAACTCGGCATTCGAAATTTTCTTTTTATTTTTTTTTTTTTCACTGTTGCCATTTACATAAAACCATAAATCTTTTGTTTACAAAATCGCTTCAATAAAAGTTTGAGTTGTTTCATTTAGAGTTCTTAGAGTTTTGAATTTATTTTAGTTTAAATATATGCATTAAATTACATCTCGTGGTTATGATATGAATATTTGTTAAACTCGAGACAGGTTTTTTTTAAAAACGTGGTGAAAGTCGGAACTTTATACTTCTTTAACTTACGTTCATCGTGTAACCTTTTGGAACGTAACGTGGAAAACATTAACGTGCCATAAGAAGTTAATTTCAATAATTACATTTCACTTGTCCTTTTCCCCTTTTAACTAACCACATAAGAGAAAGAATATATCAATTTTCGACTCATTTCAATACAGTAGGAAAATTTAAGTCGATCATTGCAGCAATATTCTCAAAAACATGTGTTAATAAGTTACAATTGACCCAAATTTTTAAATTGCGCGTGAGATGGAAAATTTTCTCCCAAAAAAAAAAGCTAATCTGAAATCCATACGGCATTATTTGCTAAAAATAACTGAAGCGCTTCGTTTTTCTCCTGCCGATGCTTTTCAAATCATACAAGGCATTCCTCCAATCCACTGAGTTATCAAACATTTTTTTTTAAATACCAGATTTGAAATCGACGGGATAGTACTTACTTTGAAAACATCTAACGTGGCAATATTGATCTCAGTATTATATCGTATTACATGTTATCAGTCCTATTCACAGACTTCCTTTAATCGTTTTGAAGATTCTTTGAAGTGGGAAGTATACATGGTTCGATCTAGTATCAACTCTGAAAATGGTTTCTCTGAGTGCATCTTCTTCCGGAAAGTTCTTCATAAAAGCTTATTTCTTTGAGCTTAAAGCATAGAGCTTGGATTATTTGTTGCGACGTATCAAATCTATATTTATGCAGTCACTCTGTCTTCAAGATATCTCCTCCAAAGATAAACTCTCTCCTTAACAAATCAGGATATTTAAATTTACTTAAAAATAATTTTTCTCTATATTTGAACTTTTTTGTAATTTTTTGAGCGAAAACATGTAATAAAAATTATTACAACGAAATTGTTGATTTCTGTCCAAAACTTGCAAGTTCAGATGGGGAAGCAACTGGATTCTGCTCCTATGGCATTAAATTTTAACACGTTAACGGACTCTAATTCATCTTATTTTACATTTTTTGCAACATATTTTGTTATTTTTGAAACACATTAACTACTTGAATAGCATTTTGAAATTAAAAATGTGTAGCATGTGACGTTTTGTCTTTTAGCTTGTCGTGAGCTTCAAAGAGATATCACGTAATTTCCAGCAAGTTGAGTAGCACATGTCGTTTTGTCCCAGATTGTTAAAAAATGAACTTCTTGAATATTGAGAGTTATTTTTCTAGGCTTATTGGCTATTCTACTGAGCAAAAAATAGTTACTGACTCCAAGCATTAATCATATCCTTTTTCCTAAGCCATGATTAGCAGATCACTATTCGCGAGTATGATAGGGGTCATTACATAGATGTTTGCTGTGATTATTCGACTTAAAAATTATTACATATATTTATATTTTTCTTATTAATTATCAGTTAAAAATGAGAGATGATATATCTATCTATATCAGTGCTTCTCAAACTTTCAGTACTTGCGACCCAATTTTTTCAGTCATAATTTTCTTCGCAGCCCCCTCCCCAATCCAAACAATAACAATTTATTAAATTCAATGGTAATGTTCTTTGTCGTAAATCTACAATACGAAATCAATCACAAACCGTACAAATTATCAAGATAAGAATTAATTTTTTATATAACTTTATATATGACAAGACCATTGGGTCCACATGGTAATTGTTAAACTTGTTCTTAACTTGGTATTGTTAAATTAGCTATCAAATATAGTGTGCAGTACTGATACACTTATAAGTGTATTATTTCAGAGTAAATGCGTATTTTATTTTTTTATTATGTCATAATGTATTTTGTTTTGCTTCCTTTCATTAAATTAATACTTTTTTAAAATTAATTTTTTTTTAACTTTTCAATATGCTCGTGCCCCGCTTGTTGGATTATGACTCCCCCTAGGGGGCGCTCCCCACAGTTTCAGAAACGCTGATCTATATATATAGATACATAGATAATCCATAAATATATAAAAATAGCTATAAAACCTAAGTATAACTAGTCAAGATGGTAGGAAATATTACCCACGGAAGTACAATAGCAAACTCCTGGCCTTAGGAACCAAGGTTGCATGTTTAGATAAATAAATATATGTTTTAAAGCTCTACAACCTTTAAGTGAATCATTTTCTTTCTGGTAACAATTTTATTTAAAATAGAAAGTAATACGCATTTGCTGGATATAGTGGAGCCATTCAAACAAACAACTAATATAGAATCGTATACTGTGACAAATTTTTCTTTCTTTTTTCTTTTTCCCCCCCTTTCTTTTCCTTTTTTTTTCGGATTCTATTGCCTTTTTGTTATTTTTCTACTGGTTCTTGTGTTACGATACACCTGTATTGTTGATAACAATTTTAAATATAACTTAATACTCATTTCATGTGCGTGTTTTACCCTGGTATTTGCTTTGATTTTTTTGCATGCATTTGTACTTCGAAAACTATGCTATTCCTGTGCATATAATTTAAAACTTGTGTGTTTAGTATCTCATATAAGAAAAGAAACCATTTTTTTTGTTGTTGTTGTTCAATTAAAGATGAGTATGGCTTGTGGGCTTTCCACAGTGAGCTAGTTTTTAATTCTAAGTCATTTTGGAGATAGTACTCTTAACTAAGTATTTTTGTATCTATTTCCCTCAGTACTCTTAACCAATCCGCTAGTAGTCCTTAAGTAGCTACAAGAAATGACGTTATAGATTAATTAATCAATAAACCAACTTAAAATTTTCTTTAAATCATAATTTAATTACTGTTTTTATTTTCCCCAAACAGTTGCTACTTATTCCGAATAATTTCTTTTTATGAAATTTAAAGAAATTCTTTGTAAAGAGAACTATACAAATGATTACAAATATATATTAACAATGCTAAAAATACAAAAAAAAAATGTTTATGAAAAAAATCTATCTATTAGTCAATCATAAAAATAAATATATTAAACATTTTGAAAAACAATAAATATTTAATTAATGCACTGTAGAATTTCGAAACACCATAAATATTAAATTAACTCAATTCTGAATTAAAATTAAATTTAAAAACATATTTTAATTTGCTGAATTTTATTATATTTTTTTTACATTGTTCAAAATTTAAACCAATTATCGAAAATGTTTCAGTTATCTTTAGTCTCATATTTTAGTCTCATTTCAGTTATCTTTAGTCTCTATTTAACCCATCACTGTGTGATAACATATTAATTCATTCCGTCCATCTTAATCAGACATTTTTCCTGAATTGTAGACTATTCTACTATTTTCCTCTTGATTTATACCGTTGCGGGATATTTTTTTTTGCATAATTTATTTCAGTTATCACAACTTAAAACTAGTTTCAAAAAGGATATTAACTTAAATAAGTTTAGGAAACAAATTAGTTTTTATTGCTAATAGAGAACATATTAAATGTCATCAGAAATATTTACTTTTTTTTTCTTTCCACAACGCAATAAAAAGTAATCACAGAAATTTAACTTTTCCCTACAACGACATTAGTCGAGACGGAAACGCTAAAAAAAGAAAGGAAGAAATGATACCGGATAACTGAGTCAAAAATCAATATGATTTTTTTACTCAGAAATGTGGCATTTATTGCTTCTTTATGACACTTGTGCTTTGCCTGAAAATTGAGCTGTGTTGCCTAATATATGGAAGGGTCGTTTTTCACAACTCAATCTTTGACATAAAATCGAATGTTCATTTTCCGGCGAATTTCCTGATTTTTCCTATTACGCATTAAATTACTTTGTTTTTAGTTTCGAAATAAATGAACCCAATCTTAAGGATATGGTTTATATGTAAATTTTCTAGTTTTTTCTTAGAATACAAATTCTTAAAAAGTGGAAATAACGTGCTTTATTTTAGCCTTGAAATTTAAGAAAAATCTTAATTGAAATTAGATAGTAAATACTCTTTTTACTTTTTGTTAAAGAATTAAACGTAACTCTTTTAGCGTGAAAAGTTTTTAAACATGTAATTTTCTCTATTTAAACGTGCACAATGCATTTTACTCATAGTAACTGACTGCGTTCAGAATCACGATTTTGAAAAAGTGTATAAGTAGATTTGTTTTATTACATTTAGAGCCAGTTGAAATAGAATATACATATAAAATTGATTTCAGAATATTATTTCAAGAAAAAAACTTATTTATATAAATGCCATTTTTAGACGAAAAAGGAAGAAAAAATGTCATATTTTAAAGACATTTCCCGTTTATGAAAAAAAAATGCTTCTATATTCATAATAATATATACATAACACTTCTTTACCTGGGATGAACTAAAACTTTGGAAAGCTTTTCTTTATTTTTACCGTTACGATCAACTGAAATGTGATAACAGGTGATTTTTGTTGAAATTCCTCTTCTTTGGTACAGTAAAATGTGAATAAGTTCCCTTCTAATTATACGAATTTTAGTTCAACTCTAGTATATGTAGGCAATAGCTATCAGTATTTAGGCAAAACATTAGTGTGTGTGTGTGTGTGTGAGTGTGTTATAGTGGCATTTTTAATAAAAGGAGAATGTTTTGAGAATATGTCGTTCATTCTTCATTTTTTTTTTCAAAAAATTTCATTTCAATATTTTCTTTGTATAATAAATTTTTTTAAATAATTTTATATGTATATTCTCATTCACACGCAACTGACACTAAATATCAAACAAATTATCCATTAATACTTTTTTTCAAACGGTCAGTCACAAAAGGAATCCTTTTTACACTTCTGAGGATGTTAAATATAAAATGAATATATCAAATCTTTAGACTCCATGTCACATATGCAATAAAATATTTTATGATAAAACACCTCTAAGATGTGATGAATGTATATATCAAAATAAATGTGTCTTTACGCAATACGCATAACAAAAGATATATCGTATTATTTAGTATAAACTATTAAATTAAATAGATGATTGAAGCAAAACCCAAATTTTCAAAAAAAAAAACATAGAATAGAAGTTATGGGGCTATTAATTATGTTGAAAAAATAATTCTGTTAAATAACTTAAATTTGTAAACTTTTATGTAATTGAGATATTTTCAAACTGTTTAAAAGTTTTTGTAGAAGTATCAACACACAATGAAGATATTTACCTTCAAAATTTGATTTTATCTAAACCTTTAGTGCAGTGTAACCGATCATGATCCAGAAAGGTTCATCTTGTTCCGTTTTCTTTTCTTTTTTTCTTTTCTTCTTTTTTATGAATCGATTATTTTTCATATTTTTTATACATTTAATTATGAAAGAGGATTTTTTATTGTACTTCTTTAAAATAAAAGAAAATTTATAAAGTTCTTTAAATCAGTTTGTTCTTTATTTAAAATCATTTACAGAGTTTTTATAAAGAGTTAAAAACACTAACAAACTCTTAATTATTTGAGAACTGCACTCAACCATTTGAATTCATTAGATTGATAAGGAAAATTAGAAATGCAAAAAAAAAATATGTAAATATATAGCACAAATGTTCTTATCTGGTATTCTGGAAACTAAAAAACTAAATGAGCAATAAAGAATTTTGCCAATTCTTGCAAATGTCATACTTTAATTGCTTAACAATATTATTGCGTGTATCGGGGATCGGAGATTTTATGCAATCAGCCGCAAAGAACAAGACAGTTATTCAGGAGCGATGCAAATTTATTGTCGAAAAACAATCCTTGTCCTACAGCAGCTATATTCACAGAATAAATCTCAGAAGGCCTTCACACCTACCAAGTTCAGATACAATTATCAGTGTCTAAAATACAAGTTTGTTAAAGATCATTCACAAGCATTTGCTCGTGCTACTCAACAGCCGAAGTAAGAACTAAGAAGCTGGAATTAATCGCAGTCAAATCAACACCAACTAATCAAAACAAAACTACTCAATTTCGGTGAGTTACTCCCTATTTATAAGCTACACGAATCGTTCGAGAAAAATCCGCTTGCGTCATAGATATTAGTAGATTTCTCCACTAATTTTCAGAAGGGATTCAGAGAGTCACGAACACTCCAAAATGGTCACCAAAAATGACGCCAACTTGGCTCTATCACCAAGATTTTACCAAGTTTCCATTAAATCACCATTATAATGTAAGGAACAGCGTTGCTTGCGAATATTGCAATTTGAACATAAAAATAAATACAACATAGTGTAATATGAATGTTTTACACATCCAGATGTAAATTAATTTATTTTAAAATTTATTTATACAAAATTCGTTACAATATATATGTGTGTGAATGCATATTTTACACTAAGAAAATACTTCATTTATCACAAGTCTTCAATAAAAAAAAAAATTATAAAATTATTTTCCTAAATGTATGGACTTTTTTCTAAATCCAAATTCTTCTCTTCAACATTGATAAATGAAATGTGAAGAAACAGTAAGTATTCATTTAGGAAACGCAAAAAATTGTAACGTTCTTTGATACATCTTGGTAGTATGACAAATGTGAAAGCAAATGTCGTAAAAGTAGAAGCACTCGCAAGAAAATAATTGGAATCACAAAACAAAGCATGACAGTAACTCATTAAAGCAAGAATTTCTTTCCAAGACTGGAATGCGATTTAATTCATAACGACGCAATTAACAATATAAATAAAGTAAATTGCTTTTGGTTTTCTAATGAATTCATTCAAGCAGATTACTCTAAGAGGAAAAATTAATTGACCCATTTGATTGTGTGATTAATTGCTTTTTTCAGATAATTGCATCCCTAACTTTTTAAGATTATTTTCTATTTTTCTGAATTACGGATAGTATTTCTTCACTAGTTTTTCTTATGCGAGATATTGGTAATGAATGAAACATATGGTCAAATTGAAAAATGCTGAATACGAAAATAATTATTTTTCTTGCAAATGAATCATTCTGGTGTGTAAGTTGAGAAATGTTTCAAAAGACGATTAACAAGTAGAAACTTTTACGCATTTTATTATATTTTTTACTCGACATCGTTTTATTTTATCAAATTGATTTTAGTTTCTCTCACACAGCACTTTCATTTTAAGTACTTTGGCGTCACTTAAAAGAACTCAAATTTCGGAACTAAATTAATGAGCTCAGTTTTAAAATGTCTGTTTATATGTGGGGAAAGTTTTTCGTGATGTAACAGTATTATTCATATATCTTACACAGGCGAACGCCGCCCATTCGGAATGGTGGTTAGTGACGCAGACTGCTGTGCCGTTGGGCCTGGGTTCGAATCTCAAAAGAGGCATGGATGTTTGTTATGTATAGCGCCTTTGTGTGTGTGTGCAGCAGGGGGGCACTCTAAATAGACGTCGAGCTGAACCCAGTCAAATCGTACTATAACTTGTTTGGTGCTTAAAGGTACGGTTAACTAGAGGCTTCACTTAGCCCTTGACACGATGAATTTAGCAAGAAGTTTTCATAATTTTAAAGAATTTAAATTTTTTTATTGCTAGTGTGAAAATTTTAATAATTAGAAATCATATTTTACAGATTTTGATTATTTTAATGCTATGTGTCTAAACTTTTTAATAAAGTATAGTTTATAAAATGTATAACTATTTTTACATTACTTTAACGCCGTGGGTAGCCTAGTGGTTAGAGCATCGGACTCCAGACCGGAAGGCCTGCGTTCGATGCCCGATGCCTCCGAGTACACAGGGAGTACGTTCTCGTTAAATCAGTGAGTTCGAAAGTCTTGTGCTGAATCACGAGTGCCAGGGACTCTGGAGAATGTTTCCTTTTCCTTCAGTTCCCTGCCTAAATTGTGGAGGTGGTGTCGCCATCTATCGTCCATTCAGGAATTTCTCCGAGCTAATTCGTACTGTCACCTGTATGGTGCTCAAGGCTAAGGGCAACGACAGGCGTACATCCAGCCCCTTGCCATGATGAATTTCGTGGGCCTCTATCTGACTACGTCAGACAGGTGTCATTAGAAATAACAACTGTATTTTAAGGAATACTGAAGCCACACACACAGATTTATGGAAAATTCGGGTGTTAATCTTGTTTAAAAATGTCGTGTTGATGACTTTTGTTACTTCAGCACCCCGTACCGTTCTCGTTGATACAATGTTGCTCTGCTTGGGTATGTTATATGTTAACCAATGTACTGTGAAATGTCTGTTTATTAAGCTTTATAAGTTATAAGAGTACCCCCCTGCAGTGAAGGCACTATACATTTACAAACATCCATGTCTTCTCCGGGATTCGAAACCCAGTCCCTATGGCACATCAGTCAGCGTCGCTCCTTTATAAATGTAATGCTTGCATTTGTAACATTAATTAGTTCCAAAGTTTAATTCTAAATAAAATAATCTGCGTTCGGATTTTATATATAATTTTTCATTCATTTTTAAAATCATAAAATTTTTCTTTCTAATATTTATTTAAATTGAAATTTTGATCAACCACTTTTCATGATTTCTCATTTTGATACAACCTCATTTTCTTTTCCATACGAAAATCTATGAGAAGATTAGATTATATCACCGGGACCATTATTCTTCGTTCCTCTTGAAAGCACTTTATTTCATAGGTCAACGTTAAAGATCGAAGCCAAAGGGCCAATTAGCTACCTACAGAAAAAAAAAGAAACAAATCTGCCATTTTAACACACCGGGTCTAAGCAAAAACAGTTCACAAAAAAAAATCAAAAAGAATATGCGGTGTTCTGTGTTTTTCCTCGGCTGCACTGTTCTGGAACAAAAATTACGAGAGTTCCGTGAAATGATTAAAAACCTTTTTAGTGTTTGGAGTCTTAAAAAAATGTTTTTAAAGCAGTTAGGCAACACGTAAAAAATGCCGTTGCTTGAGTTCTTAGACATAACATAGTTCTTAAGAATGACTTACATCAGTATAAATTGTCACTCCTTTTCACTTTAAAAAGCTTTTAAGTATTTCTTTTTTTTTATTGCAGCCAACATAAAAAGGAGTTTTGAAAAAAATTAACATCGATCAATTTATTTTTAGCTTGACAAAAAGATAAGACTTCTAAATTATCATTCAACCACGAATTTAAGAGAGAAAAAATAGTAAAAAAGAAGCAAAAGAAAAAAAAAATATGCATTATGTACAGTAGCGCACAGAGGAATTATACAATGGGGGATCCGGGGTCGAAAGTTCACCAATCTTGTATCATGCTCTTTTGATTTTGTCGATTTTCGGGAACAAAACACAGTAAAAAACTAATTATTTAATAAATAATTAGCATTAATTAATAAAATTAATCATTAATAAGTTAAATTTTACTGATTAAGTTAAATTTTACGTAATATATACTTAGAGTTATAATCAATCGGAAAAAAAATCAAGGGCTTTGGGGAGGTCCGGACCCCCAGGACCCCTTTCTTGTGTGCGCCACTGATTATGTATACTTTTCTAGTTCAGAAAAAAGTACATTTTATCAGTTTTGTGTTTGGTAATGCCTTAAAAACAAAATTCTTTGGACATTAATAATCTGACAAAAAATCAGATTTATATCAAATACTTATTTCTGGAATATTAAACGAATTTTGACTATTTATTATTTAATCTAACAAAATTTCGAATTCGTACTCTAAGATAAAAATATGAATATAATTTGCACTAATTTAAATTCCATTTAATTTTATATTCTTAAATAGGTTTCTCATCTTTTAGATTATATCGCAGTTTATTTTATTTACACAAAGATATTTATTTTAAATATTTAACACTTATTTTATTTGTTAGTAATTTTTAACTCTCTACAGTTAAAGTTTACTAATTACAGTGTTGTGGAATGATAATTTTTAGATGAATTCTCCCATTTATTTTGGAATAAATTTTGTAGCTTATTAATTATAGAATTTCTATTAATGCGCTAAATTAATTGCATTTCTCTTAATCTCAATTTTAAAAAAATTCTATTGAGTTCTTCTCTGTTTCAATCCTTAAATTATTTCTGATTTTGCCGTTATTCCTACAATATACATTTTAAAAACTAAACAGTGCATGTTAAATAAAAATAAACAAAAGAATTAAATTTTTTTTATTTCTAGATAAAAAAACATTTTCACAAAAAGGCAATACAATCTTTAATGTTTTAAATTTAGTGTGTTTCATCAAATAAAGATTACTCTCTTAATTTTTTTTTAAAAAAAATAAGCAAGATAATGGGTTACGGAAAAAAGTACACTGAATATTATGTGAACGTAGAGAGTTTCTTTTGGTTCATAAGTAATTATATAGTTCCATTTAAAATAAGTTTGTTAAAGTTCATTTATATATATGACACCACCTATCTCTTTTTAAAAATCTTTTAGATTTTAGTACGCAATCACAAACAAATATATGCAAAATTTACTCAAATCTGATACAGAGTATCTGTATCACAAATCAAATGTCTATGTCCCTGAGCAAATTTCGGGGCAACATAGTAAACAGTTCATCAGTTTTTACAGATTTTATGTTTGTAACCTTCATTTTGTGTGTAAATGAGTGTATTTTGTATTACGCATAGTTCATTTTTCTAGAAGAAATAACATTCGCTAAATATTTTATGATTGGGAATTTACTATATCGATAAAAAAAATTACAAAATACTTTTTTTTTGGTGTGAAGGGAAGTATTACATAAAGAACTTAGGTACATTTGGATAAAATATAGCTTAAGGAAAAAAAAATTGTTGAAGAATTTTAGATTTATTATCAGTTTTGGTGTAAAATTAAGAAAATTAATGAGAAAATATATTAGGCATGTATTTTAAGTACATTTTAAAAATACCACAGCAATATCATGAATACTGTTCTAAGCATACGAAATTAATACATTCACTTATTGGCTAGTCACTGATTACATTACGGATGTATTCGCTTTCATTGACTTTTTTTAATGCGCATTTATGATAAACCTGTTGAAAATTCAGCTAATGGCATTCATTTCTTAAATGTAACTTGAAAGTGCCTGAAAATCACAAACAGATTAGTATTTATTGAGGAAAAAGTTATTAATTCAAGAATGGGTATTGCATTGAGTTAGAGCAAGAAATTATAATCATAGAATGATGTACAACGTAAAAGGAAAGAGAATACTGCCGTCAATAATGATGGCCAAGGACAGAAAGTCATGGAAGAAACATGAGGAAGTAAATGCTGCATGTTTTCATATTATCTATTTATTTTTCTCTAGAATTTGATAAATATTTTATCTAAGAAAACATAATGGAACAACTGAATTATTTAAAATTGTTCTCACGCTTGGCTTAAAATGCTGATTTTTTTGCCCAAAATCAAATGTTTAGGTAATGCTTCAATTTTCCTCGTCGAAGGAGGCAAGTTTTTAAGCCGAATATTTTTGGGAGATAAAGTAAGTTATTTTGTTGTTGAATTTTTTGCCAGGTAATACAGTAAATTTTGATACATAATACTTGACATTATTTATTTTTGTATTTTAAGAAGCTCTTGGATGGTCAGTGCTACGACAATAAAAACAACGTTATAACAGCTGCGGATCAATAGTCAATAAATGTGTGGTAAGGCGACAGACTCCTCTGAAGATTAAATTCAGAAGTGGATACTATGATGCCATAAGCGGATTAGTATGAGTGGAGAATGTCTTGAAAGGTAAAGAAAAATGTCCAGGTTTGAAAAACAAACTTGTCCACATTTTTCTTAAGGTATCCGACTACGTTCGGAACTGATTTTGCAAAAGCGCATAGATGTATAATTTTCATGATATTTAGTATCATTAGATTAGAATACGTTTATAAAATTGTTTTAAGGACATTTGAAAATATTTAATACCATATTTTGGAAAAAATTAATCAGAATAATCTTTTTAAAATGTTCTCCTTTTATGAAAAATCTTCTAATTATAATAATATTTTACACTGTATATAGATCAGACCTCTCTACAGAGTCAAGTATATTTTGATATATAACTAATTTGGTTTTAACATATTTTAACGACAACAGAGGGAGCAATTTTAAAGAAAAAACGAATAATTATTCAATTAGAAGTAACTCTGAAAATAATGTGAATTTTCAAACATTCTAGTTGAAGCTCTCTGTAGAAGGCTGGAATATATAAGCAAAATATTATTATAATACAAGCATTTTCATAAAGACTATTTAGTATTGGAACAGATTATTCCTAAGTTACCATATTGCCAATAATTAAATAATTTTTCGTGAAAAGTCCTTAAAAATTTTTATATATTCTTATCTGGTGACACTTAATATCATGAAAGTACCCTTATTCACTTTTTAAATCTTTCGCTTAGTCGGATACTTAATATTCAAAACGATGCCTACTTAAAAATAAGCTTCGTGTAGGTGTCTGAATTTTAATGATCCTGTCATTGTTATAACAGATGTGATTTAGTTTTGCTAGTAAATTATATTTGCTACAACAATAGCATATATTACCAATTTAGTGATAAATAATAAAAGCAAATCGTAGTTCGCAGCATAAGAAAATAGAATACACTTGATATTTATTACGTAATAGAATACAGAACCACTACACATATCAACGACACGAGAAAAACCCAAAACTAAAGTTTAAGTGAGAATAATATTATTATTTTCTATAAGAAATCTATCTCCTCTTCTAAACAAATGAAAAAAAGAACAGTTGATGGTTATAAATAAACTCAAAAGCGTTAAGAAATAAGGGGGTAGTTTCAGTTGGGAACTTATTGACTAAAAGTAAGAGCAAAAAGTGCTGAAAAGCTGGTTGTAACAGGGTGTGAAATATAATTTTACGCTTTATCAGTTTTGTCTAATATTTATAAAGCACTGAGAGTATTATGCTTTCGAGTTTACTTCACTTGACAGATACCATCAATATAGCCTTAATAAATTGCAATGAAATATATTTTTCCAACCCTTGGAAAAATTTTTTTTTATACTTTCCCCAATCACACTTGCCATTATAAAGTGGAGACAGCTGTAGTTCACTTTTCAGATGCTTTCTTCTTTATGTTTTATTTGAAATTTATTACAGTAAATGTCCCAAGATTCCAAAATATTTTTAGTCGCCATGAGTGATGTTAAGAAATATGAAAAAGAAATAGCTATATAATACTCCATGAACAACATTTACAGAAATGTATTATACTCATTCAAAAAGGTATATATAAACATGTGTATATAGTCTATATGTGTGTAATCTGTCTAATAAGGAAAACATTATTTTTTTATAAAAATTAATAAATGTGTATAAGAAAGAAATCTGGAATAAATTCGATAAAACAATGAAATTGACTTTTATGTTCGATAATTTATCTAAGAATAACTTTTTTCACTATTAGAAAAATGGCAATATATATATATATATACAGAAAAATAGGGAAAGCTATAATTTTGTGTTTCTTAGTTATGATAATATCATTATGTGTGTGTGTTGATGACTGATGATATATTTTATTTAAGTTTTAACGTATAATGTCATTTTTGACTAATCACAAATTATCTAAACAAACATGCAAGAACAGTTTAAATATATTGCAAATATCACTTAAGAATTATTTTAAGCAAAGCATTTTTTAGATTAACCGAGTTAGAAGAAACAATTAAGTATTTAAAAAATAATTACACATGAAAATGGTCGCTTATTTACCAACACCACTTGAGAAATATAACTTAATAACAGAATTATCTAAATTCAATGAATTTAATTGTTTGTCTTGAGTTGGATACTCTTTTTTTTATCAGATCTTATAGGAAAATCTGCAAAGATTTAGATTTATAATGACAAAAATTGCATACCAACTAAAATAATGCTTCAAATGTATATAAAAAAATACTATATCAAATAAAAAGATATTCTTTTATTTCAGGAGATGCTTTTCTGAAGTGTTTGTTCTTAGAAATCTGTTAAATACCATCAATTAGTCGCAGAGTCAGGAATGACACAACATTTATTACAACAATAGATTTATAGAGAAAATAAATACTTCCCCATTAAAAAGGCTTCAGAGTCTGCTATATGAAAGCCAGAAGAAACACTTTACAACAAAAAGAATTTGTACTCCCCTATTAGTGGAAAGGATGATAAATCTTTTCTTAGGCGAGGTAGCTACATACAGGGAAAATGTTAACAGTTCTTGATTATTTGCCAGACTTGTCATTAGGAACTTATTGTCTTTTTGACATTTATGCACGTATGTATTTAGGTACAAATACTCTTTTGAAGATCACATCGGTGCAATTAGGTTATTTGTTGTGTCAGAGAGTTGATTCAGAGTGATGTACTTCGATAACCTTTAAATAATATTAAACAAAGATTTTGGATATTAGTTAGTATGGAGACAGAAAAAAGGCCGTAACTATTATTGAATTCTTTCTTTGTTGATCACTTTTTTAGAGTATTATACGCAATAACCATAGAACATTTCACATTTTTGATGAATGCATTATGACAACACACATCCTTCATTTGCTCGTTGAACACAGAGAAGCAACTTGGAGACTATGGATGTAAAGACAATAAATCTCATGAGAAATAGTAGAAAAATAGGGCACATATGGTAAAATGTAAAAAAGATACTCAGCTAATTACATAACCTACATTTTCTGTTGTCTTAAGTCCCTTTTGAGAAATGGGCGAGAGTCTAAAATTGACAAGAGAAACGAATGAGGCAAAGTTATATAATAATTTTAACATCTTAATGATTACTAGCACAGCAAGATGAAAAATACTTATCAATATCCTAGAAGGAGGTCATTCTGTTTATTGTGAAATTGGTTTTCTTATTACTTTATTTTCACATAAAAGATAATTTTTTGTAAAAGAGAATTTGAGCTTTTCTTGTATTGTTTCTTTTCATAGCGAAATCTGTAACGTATTGCACATTAAAGTAATACAATTCCCTTGCTTAAATTGAAACACCTTTCATAGTTAAATTAATTAGGCTTCTTTTTAAAATTACTTTTGCTTCACCCTCATTTTAAAACATTTATTAAGTTTTTTATTCAAAGCAAAGTTTGTAAGTAATTTTTACAATACTTATAAGTTTAGACTGATACAACTGATGCTTGTATTAAATATGTAATTTTCTCAAATATGTACAGAAAAATTATTTTAAATATGTACCTTTGTTCCTCCAGTAAAAAGCCTTGAAGAAATTTAATGAATATTCCTAAAATTATTTTTAAGAAAATATTTTTAAAATCTTAAATTGTATGAATATACAATTTGGTGAAAAATAAAATTATGGAATTTGTAACTTCACATCAATAATTCATTAATAAAAAGTTATTTCCTCATTTAATCAAATATTATCATTTCTAGGTAATATAAACTTTATTATCCTTTCAGCTAAATAGAAATATTAGAAAGAGGCTTTGCAGACAATGAGAGAGCAATCTTCAGAGTAATGCTGAATGGTAGGGTGGCATTGGTAAAAATATTAGTGACTAATTTTGTCACCAAATTTGACAACTAAT
The DNA here is from genome assembly GCA_019973955.1 of Trichonephila inaurata madagascariensis. Lineage (NCBI taxonomy): Eukaryota > Metazoa > Arthropoda > Arachnida > Araneae > Nephilidae > Trichonephila > Trichonephila inaurata. The sequence continues at coordinate 649,952 of BMAV01026711.1, read as the reverse complement.
ATTTAATGGATACAATTGAAATCCCGGAGGCAAATAAAAGGTTCTAGATTGATTATTTGAAGATATGTTTAAAGATCTATACAGGATGTTGCAAAAATATCACTCAAACTCAGCACAGCTAAATTCCTGGTTGGGAGTACATAAGAAATGTCCAAAAAACAATACCATTACGATCCATAGTTTTGAGAAAAATACGAAAAAAAGAGTACGACGTCACAGCCGGTGTGAGGAAAAATGGCAGTATTGGGTACATCAACGCAGTAATTGCAAGTATTTATAAAGACAGATGTTTAAAATGTCCGCAGTGTATATCGATGTTGGCTTGAGAACGCTGTGGAATAGATGGCGCTGTAATGACTCCAAACAGCTCTTGAATAACTATTTATTATACACTATAAAATTCATCAAACATTGTTTCATTACAATTTAATTGTAAAATGAGTCCGCAGATAAAGTTTCTCTTTCGCTGTAGGGTTCTCTATCGCTCGCATAAAATAAGAACATAAATTGTTCATTTAGAGAAAAGTCCTTTACAATAAGATAAGTAAAAAGGATCTACAGTTCTGAGTTCACTCTCGGTAATTTCACACCGAGTGGGATGAGCTCACTGGTTCTAAGTACGCCGTGCGGTTGCTCATTTCAAATCTCCACGGTTCGAAGTCCAACTTAATTCGCGAACTCAGGTATAGCTGTATCGCAAGTCTGTCGCTAAGAGAGGCCTCAATCGGTTCTCTCCAGTCAAATCTGATTGTACTCCATCGCTCTCGCCTTATAAATCTCTCGTTTCTCACGATCACACATGCCTAATCACTTTGATCTCTCTCCTCCGGCCACTTATGATGGGAGTCTGTCTGGGCTCATATTGTAATTTCTATCTTCTCAGATGAGCTGTTGTCACCTATTTGTGAGGAAACGAAAGCACAATGTGCCGGTGTCTCTTTTAACTTTCTGACTGGCATAGGAAAAAGGGTCAGAATATTTGACCACCCATTTGCGAGACTTTTCCCAGCAATTAGGGAAACGAATGGAATTTTCCCACGTCTGTTGGTATCCCCTTTCAGTAATTAGAAGAAAGAGACCGGCTACATCACAGCGTGCACGTCACAGCAGGGCGGAGACCACTGAAGTACAAACAGCATGCAGACGATTAACTAAGCCCTTTAGTGAGTCCTTTCGTCTCGAAATACCAATTACTTCAGATGGGCCATGGAAAAAATCTTACAGTTTGAGATCTGGTGATCGTGGCAGACATAGAACCAGACCTACATGTATGATTCAGTGCCCAGGTTGTACCATAACTAACCGATCACGTAAAAGTTCACAAAAATGCACCGTAGTTCCATCATGCATCATCATTTATTCCTCATCATTTACCGTATTTTTCTCATAAAATATGGATCGTACAGATACTGTTACCTGGGGATTTTTTTAGTACACCCAACGAGGAATCTAGCTGTGCAGAGCTTGAAGGCTATTTATGAGGCACCCAAAATAAAGATCAAGCATAGGAGCGAAGATTATTAAGTTAAGAGATTCGCATTCCATTCTCCTCATACATAATTGTAACTATAAATTTGCATTGTTAAATTATATGTTGGCGGGAGTTTTGAATTTGCACTATTGTGAGTAGAGTTTTAATTGATTTCTAATAAACGAAGCTTTTTGTATTATTTAGAGCCGGGGTGTACATTAAATCAATCGCGATCGTTGGGTAGAATGCCAAGACATTTTGAGATGACCTCCTTTACTAAGACGCGCTTACTAAAAGAAACGTAATAATGGAACACTGTCGCAAGCAAGATTTATAATCATCTTTTACAATCGATTGCGATTATGTTTACTAAAGCAAATGCTTTGATAAATGTGTAGAGAACACATACCTTCATTGTAAGCGAACAATTACGCATAATAAGTTCACTGCCGCTGTAGGGGAAGAAAGCCACCCCTTTGAAATGAATTTTTCCCCACTTGCGGTTGAAAGGAGAATAAATTTTGATGATCAACTCTTCAAGAGATAGCACGGCATTAGCTTTTTAGACATCATCCCACACCTTGTTATTAAACAGGCTTGGGTTCTTGCATTGATGCCATGCCTCACGACAACTCGGGACCCGGTAGTGAACAAATTAAGCACATACGTCGACTTCAGAATCATAAATTCACGTATGCTCTCTTCTCACTGCGTTGAATACACTCACGTTCCACGATCTAGCAGTCGCTCATAGTTATTCAATTTGATAATTTTGTGTTACTTGAGTTTTTGCAGCAAAAATAGTATTCTGTCATGTTTTAAAAGAGGGTGCATAAATGTTAACGTCAAAAACAAGGGTTAAGAAAAGAAAACATACGATTTTAATACAAAATATCTACACTTACACCACGGTGGACCGCAACCAATTAAAAATATTAGAAGTAGCTCGTACCCTGGGAAAGTCCACCCACCCTTGATTGAGAGCAGGGGTGTCCAACCCAAATGACCTTGCGGGCCACTTCGGAAAAACATTATAAACACGTGGGCCGCGCATCAAAATATGTACCTTTATATCAGATTTGGAAACAAAAAGGCATTTATTGGAGTGAAAATTTAAAACAGAATGAATTATTATTATTGTTTTCATTACTGTTCATGTATACAGACATAGATAATATAATAATGTTTTTATAATGTAATAATGCAATGTTCAAATAATGCTTAAAATATTACAGTTGAGATTTTCTTGAAAATTACGGTGTGTGTGTGTGTGTTCCTATTGAAATGATCTTTCGTTACACATTGTTAAAATTTGATAGTGCTGTCATTCGCAAATGATTAAGTATATACATTGTCCTTTATCTTAACGGTCCTGAATTTTTTTTTAAACTTTAAAAATCATCTCTGACTGCCTCTTGCGTTTTGGGCACTCCAAATAGAAAAGGAGGAAGAGAAAGGAAAGTCGCACAAAAACCAAGGAATTTGTAAAATAAAAAATTTATTTAATTAAAATTTATTAAAAAGGATTTATTTTAAAACAAAAACAGGTAACAAGTAAATACATTGTAGATATATATAAATTTCCCTATCACACACACACGCAAATAAATTTTAAAATGAAAAAAAAAACTTTTAAAAATCTGATATTTAAAATTTTTTTAAAAAGAGTCAGTGGGCCGCAACTTACGTAACTGGTCCACAATGCCCCGGGCCGGTGTTAAACACCCTGATTTAGAGTGTTTCATAATTAATCTTTTTGAAAGCTGGAGTTTTCGTGTTTATGTAATTGGTAAAATGAAACAGTTACGCGACAGAAAAATGTTGCATTCAAAATTTTGATGCTTGTATGAATAATCCTCTCGAACCATTAGTAATAATAAAGCTACTTCTCGTTATCTTTAAATATGAAAAGTAAAGCAGTTAAAGTCTTATTTGTTGACGCGTGTTATGTGTTTATTTGTTCTGACTGATGCCTCAGTGATTTATGAAGAGATTGCACTGCCTTTAGAAGGCGTTTTTTGCTCAAAGCCTGGTGTAATAAATGTTAGTTTTCATTACTGAATTTATCTTCTTCATAATCTATCTCACGAAACGCCGAGAAAATAGATGTAGTCTATCCTTACTTGATATAACTTCATCTGGATATTTATGATGCATAATTATTTTTTTAACTTTCATATGATTTACATTCTAAATAAGTCTTAAGTTAAGCAATTTTCTGAACGCGTCGTGAATTTATTCTACCAAGAACAAACGCTGATGACACTTTATTAACACGCAACTTGAGCTTGTCAAAAACCAAACCATGAGAATTAAAGGAACGATAAAATTATAAGCAGATAGTAAAATTCAAAAATTTAAGACAACAAGCAAAAGGATTTTTAATTTGGAATATGGGACATTTTTTAAGGCAATTTTTATGTGTATAAAATATTATAACATATGTATTTAGAATATTCTGAAATATTTGGAATTTGTTTAATTATAACACATTTCATTAATCAACTCTCCTTTTTCAATTACCATTCATAAGTTTTAGATTTATTTTCGATCCTACTAACGAGTAAACAAGAGTCAAATATTTTAAAGTTAGATAAAAAATTATAAAACAAATGTATTTCATTTTTTTGAACATAACATAACTACTTTTGCATAAGAAAATTAAAAAGTTAAATTTTTAAGAAAAATAATATCCGAAAATATGATTTTTTCCCGACTGTGTAAAATATTTATTTGTGAATCAAACATTTGAAAACGCTGGTTGTTTTGTGCAACGGAAATGATTTCATTATTTTAAGTTTTGTGAAGATAATAATTTGAATGAATCAACTTAAAATCAATTACATATGTTCATGTATACACCTAAAAATCTCCTATTTTAAGTGCAGTACATATACACCAAATGTAGTGTGAACAATTGATACACTTCAAAGATGACTATACACTTTCGATTGAACTTCCTTCATTTAGAGAAAACTTTGAAAATCATGTTTACAGGAATATTATCAGTTCTGCTCATTATTCTTTGAATACTTAATCCAAGCATCTCATAAATCTTTATCTAAAGTGAATTATTAGCCTATATTTCATAGTTTCTCTAGTCCATCGAAGTCTCTTTATATCAGAAATGATATGATGGAAGCACGGAAAATGTTAAGATGAAATGTAATTCCTCATTATTAAAATACTGAAATCATATTTGCTGAATGTTGAAACTGAATTTACTGTGCACACTATTCTTAGAGCAATTGTAATTCTTTTGATGTGCCTAAATTCTCATTAAATTTAATGAACTGCAAATTAGAAATGGTTATTCTACAGAAAATGTAATTTCTAAAACATAAAAGGACATTTTTTTCATATAAAAAGTATTTTTTAATGAAAAATACTAAAATATCTGTTGATTAATTGCCGTTATGTTATATAATGGATATGTATTTTATTTACCATGAACTCCAGCGTGTAATGCTCTCCCATACTTTCAAGCTACTTTTTTAAATTTTTAGGTATATTCGCCGTAACACTTGCTCCGCCTTTTGCACGAATGAACATGTGCAACAAAGCCATTTATTCAAGGTATTTTTCACAATTTTTGAAAAAAATTAGCACACTTTTAGTTGCTTTAGCTTAGAGTTGCAACTCTTTAAGTTCATAAGGAATACCATTTCTTTTAAAAAACAGCACTTTGTTTATTTTTGAAGCTACCATTATTATACTCGACGTATAACGCACACCCGTAAATTTCGATCTTATTGTTTGTGTTAAAGGTGCGCTGTTATACGCCGGATTTAACGGTACATATTTATTTATTTAATTTAATTTTATTTTATTTAAGTTCAAGTGTACACAGTATCAGAGTTAAAGTATTTAACTCACAGGAAAAGTATGTCTAATGTGGAGTGTGGCCATAGTGCAACGGTATACAAACCTCATAATGAACTGTCATACTGTTTATGAGGTTATAAAAATAAAAGTTTGTGACAACAAAGCCCATTCTTCCTAAAACGTGACTTTTAACCAATATGGAAGAGGGTTACATTGAGAAATAGCTTTTATTCATAATCCTGAACATGTTCAGTAGAATTGAGATCCGAAGACTTCGAGGGCCTTTCGGCGAAAATTCTCTTCCTTATGAAATTTATCAACAACGTGAGCTCTGTGTGGTCGTGCATTAACATCCCCAAAATTGTAGTCCGAACTCATAGCATCTAGAACAAAGGCACATAAGCTTCAAAGACAGCATTCTTATAGCGCTGTAAAATGACAGTACGTGCATCGAAGACGACTGCCGAACGACTGCCGAACACAAAGCTGACCCATACAAAGATTTTCTTACCACCATATTGGTAGATTTTTGTTAAATAGAGGGGATGAAAGTGAGCTCCACTTTCTCTAAAGATGAAGATTCGAAGAAAGTCACTTCGTCTGGTGAATTTTCACTCATCACTAAAAATGAATACGCTCCCTTTTTTTCTGGTGTTCACGACTGATGTTTTCGGCTCCACAATGGGTGGTCTTTCCTCCCGGATGTAGCAAAGGAACACACAATACAGGAATAAAGGCCAGTCTGTGTAAGACGTTTGAAGACATCTGTAGACTGACAGACACAAAAGCAAGGTCATGAGCAAGCTGAGAAGCCGTGCCCGCATTGTTACTGTGCGCGTAGAGTCAAATAGAGATTCTGTGTAGATGTCATTGTTCTTTGGCGGCCGACCTGCCTGAGGACAATACCACTTGTTTTGAATGGATTCCTGAGAGAGTGGGGTGACAACTTTCAGGTCCCCTTTTAGTCATCGAGCCACGTCTACTTGAGACTGGCCAACTTCAAACCTACCAATGGTTCTCCAGCTCCAGGAATCATTTAAATGTTTATGAGAAGTCGTCTCAAATTGTAGGGCATGCCTCCTTGAGTGACGTGATATTAGTACATGAGGGAGAACGAGCATATCGAAAAGTTGAGAAATAATTACTTTAAAAAACTATTAATTTACTGAAAGGAAGCAAAATGAAATACATTCTAAACTATGAAAAGTACCATAATACTTACCCTATTACTAAAAAGTAGCTGAAATATTTATTACTTAAAAGTAACAAAAACAAAATTTACTGTTTATATTGATAATTTGTATCGTTTCTAACTAAGGTCGTATTGTAGCTTTAGAATAAAACAATATTACTATTGCATTCAATACATTGTCATTGTATAAGAGGGCGCGCTGAAAATTATGATTAAAAATTGGGTCACAAACAAAAGTTTGTGAAGCATTGGACTAACTTGTTGGTTTTAATACAATATTCACAAAACTGCAGGAAATCCCCTTATGATCCCAAAGACTTAAACGGTTTCAACCCAGTAGTTCTGCAAAAAGTAGCGTTAGACAACTTATTTCCTAAAACAAAGATACATATTGTACTACCCGTTCTTCAAATCATATAAAATACAAATCCTATGTTTTTTTCTGGAAGTAAATTAGAGTGATGTTAAAAACCATGTTTGGGATCTAGATTTCAGACTTGAGTGTAATTGTAGAAACTTACACATTATCAATCTACTGTTACATTTAATGTATATATGGTTTTTGTTAATGTTTTTCACATTACATCATGTGTACATAAACATTTTTTTTTTTAAAAAAAAAGCCATTTTTTTTAAAATTTTAATGAAACATTTATAAAACGAATAAAATGCTTAAACATATTCATGATTCCACTTTGCAATCATTTTGAAGGTAAGTAATGGTACAAACATTGAAAACAGTTAAGTTAACAAACATTGTAAAAAAACGAATCTTCAAAATTCTATTCAATTTAATTAACAATAATAAATCAAGCTAAATAAGAGTAATTTAACTCAAACTGTTAAAAATACAAAAACACTTTAAAATTAACATTATTCTGAAAACTGGTTCTTAGCAAAAATATTGTAAAAAATCTGTGTTTATTAAATTATGCATTATTTAATGCTGAAAAGCATGTTTTTTAGTCTTAGTGTCGCATGGCATCCATCCAAAACTGTTTACTTCTTTTCGCAAAATAAAAATCTAGTATTTTTTTTAAATCCTAAAAGTTTATGACAGTAACATTTAAATGCAAAGTAAAAAATGAATCGTTTTAGAAAAGGAAAATAAGAATAGCGAACACAAAAGAAAAGTGAAACTATTCAATTTAAATAAGCAAAATTCAGAAACGCTGAAAGCTGAGAAAATCATTTTCGTTTCTAATACTCTTAACAAGAATATCAAAATTCCATTTTTATAAAGAGTCAAAAATAATTAACAACATTTTTCAAAGTTCAAAATAAAATTAAAAATGTAATTTTCAGACAACTGAACAATGGACGAAAATAATATATTTTTGCAGTAAACTGAATTTTGAAAATAAAAAAATAAGACTTTTTGTGTTAAAATATACATTAAAAAAAATCTTTTTATTTACTTTTTAATGTTAGAAGACACATTTTGATGTTATTTAACAAAATAAATTTTTAATTTTATACTCCAATGTAAATTCATAATTGTTAAATTAAAACAAAATAAAACTTTCATTGAAATATTTTTTTCCATAGTATCTGACAATTTTGAGGAAACACTTGAGTTAATGTACTTTGGCAAATTCTTTTTACTTTACAAAAAATTCTTCTATAGAGATAGATAAGTTGGAAAATATTGTTTTTTGTATCAAAATAATTTACATAGGTATGTCCCATAGCTTACAAGGGAAATAAAAGATTCATCGAATGCAAAGATTTTCAAATGTTCTTCAACTTTTACTATTTTATCCATCCCTTAACATTTAATTTTCTTGTTAACACATTACGTGTTATACTGGACAACTATAAAACCTTAACTTAAAAGTTAACTGATGTGCAGAATTTAACTTATGTATGTAATGCAACATGTGATTTAAATGAAAATGATGGGTTTTAAAGGCAAAAATAAAATTGTAAACGTATTTCCTACTGTTAACAGAAAAATATGCACGTAAAAAATTGCTTTTTCATTTGACTTAAAAGGGCTAAGTTAAGTTTCTCATTCTCTCACATTTATCCTGAAAATTATAGTTTTCCTATAGAATCAGACACAAATAATAAAATTACTCATTTTTTGACTATAGACAAAAGGAAGTTAAGTATGTATTAGTGTAACAACTCCATATTCATCAAATGAATCACGAAAAATAATTCCAAAGAAAGGTTTTTTGAAAATAAATTATCTGAAAATCCCCGATGGGCAGAAAAAAAAGCTAATGCCCCCAAAAATAAATATTTAAAAAAAGTAAACTTTTTTTATTTTTGTTGTAAGTGTGAAATAAATTAATGGAATCTACGAAGACTTTAACCATTTATGTATAAGAATGTGCAAAAGCTTCTACACATAATGGTTCAGTAGAACTAAAATTTCACACATGAAGAAATAGTCAAATTACAAGTAAACAGAGTGATTAAAACAAATATACAAGGGATATTAAAAGATAACAATATTAGAAAAATTTATTTATTTCAATACTTACCTGTTACGAAATAAAGGATACAATAAGGTATTTATCCGTTTTTACCTGGATTCTTGATGTCACCAAACACCTTAACTATAAAAGAACCTACTTTAAGTGGTAATCTGTGGATTTCCTTGATGAATTTCTCTAAGTGATAAATAAAATTCACAACTGTGTGCATTGATTATAATCTCCTTTCCATCAGGTCGCAATTGTGTTCCTTAAGGAAGAAGTCTGGATGTTTATTTATTCAAAAAAGTGTTCAACATTCCTGAAAGTAAATCACATCACTAAGACATGAGTGACGTTCCAATTTGTGCATATTATTTGACTGTGTCCAGTGCCAGTTTATCCATTGAGCGCTTGGGGCGGGTGCCCAGGGGCCCGGATGAGCTGGCCTTAAGGGGTGTTGGAAAGCTAAAATAATATTTTTTTTCCCAATTTGAGATTTTTACATTTTAAAATTTTATCGATTTTAACCTTTCTAAAAATACCTTACTTTAACCTCTAGGGTAATTAGAAGCCCTTAAAACCTATTTTTAAATAATCGTTAAACTGCGCCACACCCATTTGAATGGCGTAAAATGTTAACAAAGTACTTCATTTTTGCTTAAAAGTTTAACATCTGATATAAACCAAAACATGTATCTTTTATTGTAAATTGAGTCTTTTATTTTTTTTTATTTCCTAGCTGATTAGAAATCTCACTGTATACATTAAAATCAATTTATCTCAAAATGTAAATTTTGATGTTCGATGTACCTTTTCTGAGAAACTACTGCTCACAGGTATGTAAATTTTTTATGATATATTTATAATGACAGCTAATATATACTAAAATGTGCTATTTGTAAAAAACTGAAAAATTTATTTTTTACACATTTTTTATGTGAAAAATAGGCCAAATTTCAGTGTTTGATAAAATATTTCATAAATTATTAAAAAATTCAAAATTAGCTAAAAGCTAATTTCAGTATAATGAAAAATATGCACTTTAATTGTATGTCAAGAATGTACATGTAACAGAATCTGAGAAAAGGTACATCGAAACATCCAATTTAACATTGTAAGTATATATATAGCGAGAGAGGTTTCCAACTTTCCTTAACCATATTTTCTGGTTATAAATTTCGATCTAGTGTTGCCAAGGGGCCCGTAGATCTTTTGCACCCAAGACCCAAAAAGAGCTTAAATGAGCACTTAAGGTATCCGACTACGTTCGGAACCGTGATTTTGCGATAAATGGATAATTTTTCATGATAATTTGGGGGTCTTAGATTATATACATGTATAATTGTTTAAAGGCATTTGACAAAATTTATTTAAATAAATATTTCGGCAAAATGAACTTAGAATAATTTTTTTTTTTTTCCCTTTTTTAAAATTTTCTATAATAATTTTTTTCCCAATGTAATAGTCGGATACTTTTTTGAAAATTAATTAGAATTTTTATATATTTTAGACAACAAATGGCAATTTTAAAAAAAAAATTATTTTTAATTTTAGAAAAAAAAGGAATTTTTTAAAAATTTGTTATTTCAATTTTACAATGGGAAAATATTTTTTAAAAAAATTTTTTTCAAAAAGGGTTTGGAAAAAATTTTAAGAAATTTTTTAAAAATACTTTTAAAAAAATTTTTTGTAAAAATTCCAAAAATTTATAAAATTTATTCTGTAAATAAATCCATGCAAAATTTTTATTTTAAAAAAAGCCCAAGAGTAAATCCTTAATGAGCAAAAGAAACGACATCCATTCCTTAACCTTGGTTTTTTTTGGGAAATTGAATAACGAATCAAATGACCAAGGGGAGGCATAATAATTCATATCTAGTTATTTAATATGTATGTCAGTTCTCCGAAAGATTGTAATTAATAATGTTTTCTTGCGTGCATATTAATTAGTTACAATTCTGCAGTATAATTATATCTAAGATAATTTTTTTTTTCGATTTTCTAAAGCATTACTTTAACTTGCGTACGAAAGAAGAAATTAATTACCATTGATCAACTTCGAATACATATTGAACTACAATAATTAATTCAAGAAAAAAAATTCGTATTCATGCTATTCAAAAGCACTTTTGACTATTTATCAAATTAAACTACAAATTTATAACAAATCATATATTACTTCCGGGTGATTAAAAAAAATTCACTAATATATATTCAGTTGTTTGTTCTCTCTCTTAAAAATGTAGATTTCTAATTTCAATAGTATATTTATTTTCACTTAAGTTAAAAAAAATCAATGATATCCATGTTATAAATTTATTGACAGTGAATAATTTAAATATGGGGGAATAAGATTTTTAAGGAATAAGAATGTTTAAAGAATAAATATATTTCAAAGTAGTAAAAATATTTTTTTTTTTTTAAGTATTGTATAAAATAAAATTTTTTTTTTTCTTGTTAATCCTCCTTTCCTCTTCATTTTAACACAAAAATTCGACAAAAAAAGTTTATTTCTTGCGATGTAAAATTGGCCGTACAACAGATATTCAAAAATAACTACGTTTCAAAGGAGATATATATGTTGCTAGATTTGCTGGGCTCTTTAACAAACTCTGTTTCAAAATATTTTAAAGGAATAAAAGAAGAATAGAAAGATAGAAGATAGTTCAAAGAAAGACTCACTTCTTTTTCTGAAAATATTAATCTAGCGTGAAACATATAGGAAAAAATCTTTGAAGTTTAGCTACAAAAGCAGATTTCAAAGAAATCTGAAACCGATGTAACATCTGAAAAATAAATTATTTCTAATTCTCTTTTTTTCCCTCTGCCTTTTCTAAGCTGAAAAGATTGGATCTCTAATGAGATGTCTTATTTTATTAGACAAAACACCAAATTCAGCACTGTCAACAGAAGCAACAGAAAAGGAATTTATTATGAGACTTTTTTTTCTGTCATGTAGAAGTTGTGTACATCAAAAAGTACGAACTAAGTATATTAAGTTTAAGAAAAAATTAAAAGTTAAATCTTTTGATGTTTTATTTTTTTTTGATGTAAGTCAAACATAGTTTATGAATGTAAACATTGAACACTTTTAAAATGTGATGAGAAAGACATATTTCTAAGAGATTGAAAATCCTAATATTATTTTTACGGTTGTGAAATTATTTTCCACACACACACATGAAACCTCAAGCAAAAAAAATTTTTATATATATATATATATATTTTTAACAACCCCCCCTTTAAAAACTTTTAAATAAATTTTAAAAACTCTTGGCTTTTTAAAAAACATGATAAACTGTAATATCAGAAATGTCATAAACGTTCAGTTGGTTGGCATTATAGTATAGTACCCTTTTATATCAGCGAATTTACGAAGACTTTATTGTGTGGAGAAGTTTGTACGCTGTTCATAACAACTTGAGAAATACATTTCCAGAATATGTGCGAAAGTGAAGGATAAAGTAACAAAGTAATATGCATATTAGAATTTTGTAAAAAAATTTGGATAATGCAAAGGGATTTCCTTTTATACTTCTGCATTATTGATACTATTAATATATGTCAAAAAAAAGTATCGTGATATTAAGGTATCCGACTACGTTCGGAACTGTTGTTCTGTAAAAGCGTATAAATTGATAATTTTCATGATATTTAGTGTCACTTAAATTAAAACACAGGTATAAAATTTTTGTATTCCTAATTGTTATAATAGTAAAAAATTATTTAAGTGCAATATTTTTGCAAAAAATGAACTTAGAATTACCTATTTTCAAAACATTCTTGTTTTATGGTAAATCCTTCTATAATAATAATATATTGCCTATATATAGCTCAAATCTCTGTGCAGAGTCTGAAGTAGGATTTTTGAAATAAACAACTTAGAAATGGATTTATCCATATTTTAAAACAACAGAGTGGAGAAATTTTAAGGAAAAAACACCTATAATTATTTCAATTAGTAGTAACTCTAAAAATAATGTGAATTTTTCAAAAATCCTAGTTCAGGCCCTCTGGAGAAGTCTTTGCTTTATATAATTATATATATATAAAAATATTATTATTATACAAACATTTTTATCAAAGGAGTATGATTTGAAATTAGGTCATTCTAAGTTAATTTTTTGCTAAAATATTGCATTTAAATAACTTTTTATTCTAATAATGTTCTTAAAACAGTTTTATACATATATCCTAATCCAAATGACACTGAATATCATGACAATACGGTTTTATACGCTTTTTTTTTAAATCATGGTTCCGAACGTAGTCGGATACCTTAAGTCAGATACTCCATTTTTTGCAAATTTTACTCGAAAGAGGCAAACAGAATTTTACTCTTCTATTAGAAAAATAGAATTTTGTGATTGAAAGTTGTGCTTATTTTTTCCTCAAAAGATGGAACGGCTCGAAATCAACACTTTTAATTCATTTGCTTACTGAACGGTTCTGCTTCAGTATTATTGGACAAATTTTAATGTAAACATAGTTAATGACCACTTCGTAATCTTCTACTCTATCTGGGATTGCAGAGAAGTCTGAATTGTAACACCACTCTCCTCATTATCCTTTATTATAAACAAAGCATAGAAATTTTAAGCAAAATAATCAAGAAAATTCACATATTTGCAAAATATACTTTTGATAGGATATATTTTATTTTCCCAAACACCTTCATTTAAGATGATTTTGACCAATACAAAATGCTTGTAGTTTCCAAATATTTTTTTATAACTGATAAATGTTTAATTTAATTTTATGGTAATTAAAATAAACCGAAGTTCATATTAATGCTCTAATGGAAAAAAAATTAATACACGCAGACATTCTGAAACCTAACAACTTTTTGTTCACAGCATCATTATTTCTCAACGATAAATATTTACTAGGAGCGAAGCAAATCTTGATCTTAATTAAAAATAATAAAAATTCGCCTGGTTTTAAAAGACAGTTTTGAGAGACACAACATTTAACTCGGGGTATTCGGGGGCAAAGTCAGCTTCTCTTAGACGAATTTGCATCCAATCACATGTTAACAATGTTTTTTCTATCATTCTTAGTGGTGTCGTACTCCAGTTTTGTACTGAAAACAGAACATTTTTTACCTGCTGCCTGCTGAAGACAAAAGAAATCTCTACAAGATGTGATCCATTGCGACGGCTACCCATTACAGTACTATCCTCATTAATTTTTGAACTTTCAGTGTACTCCTCCTCCCATCTAACTGTACAGACATATAAGCACTTTTTCTATATTCTGAACTCTACATAATATCATTCTAGGACGGGAGACTCTTCCCTTTCATCTTTCCAAATAATCGCATTGTGCTCGAACTAAATAACTTAAGACCGAACTCATAGGATGTGATTGCAACAAAACATCATTACTAGCTTTTGCTTTTACTCCTTTCCTATTCTTAGCATAATACTTAGCATGTTCTTTTAGCAACTGGTAACCGAATGGTCGTGGTCTTGAACTCAAGGTTGATGAGTCATAAGTTAGAGTACTGGCCCCACTGAACCCCCACCATGTAGAAGTACTGATGTATATTAAACCTGTCTTGGCTCTAAGTTCTGACCATGGTATGGTGTGGAAATTTCTGGAATGAGATGCTACTTCAAGCGAGGTCCTAATCACTTAACTGAGATTTAAAACTACAAGGTCCATTACCTATACTCCGTGTGTTTCTATTGTGTGTGGCATTAATGAAAAATCTAATCCAGACAAATTGCCAGCTTTTTTTTCACCTTTGCATGTTGTCTCACTTCCTACAACAACTTCTCAATGTTTTGACAAATCAAATATAACTTCCCTACCTACGACACCTTAATCAACCTCCGAAATCGTGTTATTAAATACTTACCCAAAAACAGTTTTGCTGAATTTCCCAGTGTTAGTTTAAAAGTTAACTTAAAATTCTTCCTTTTCAGAACTTGCTACGGTTCACACATCTGAGAATAACCCTTGATATATGTTCTTCTAACACCAATCCGTCATATCTAGAAAATTTGCCACCTTTTGAGTGGTTTGGAGGATGCCGATATATCCAATATACTTTTAATTATACTATCATATGCATACACACAATCATGGTTAATTATGTGAACCATATATCTCTATTCCGTATGCGCGAAAATAAACTTCTTGCAGTTAAGCCTTAAACCTGCATTCGATTTGATAACTCGAAAAAATTGTCTTAAATATTGAATGTATTGCTGAAACGACTAAAAGGACATCATCCTTGTAAACACGAACTTTCCTACTATAGGCTTTAGTAATGGACTACAGAAAGCCCGAAATAGGTACGAGTGAATCCACATGTACTAATTTAATGGTAATAGTAATTTTTGGATATTAGTTGGTCTTACAGCGAGCGGAAAAAGCCTAAGCGAAGATCAAGATCCCCCCCAAACATTTAAATTCTTCATTTAAAAATTACAATCCCTAAATTATAACAAATATCACCCCATGAGATATCCCGACAGATGCGTTTGACTTTCTATTTGGTTGAAAAGAAAATTATTTCTTATAAACATCTGCAGAAAGAAATTATTTTAGTATTCTACAAAGCCTTCAGAAATGTTACATTTGTCATCTCAATTGGACTCATCTTCAACCTGACCTTAAAAAAATTGGAGGATATATTTTACCCACACTAGTACCACATTTAATTCAGAAATTGGCCAGTTTAAATTTCTGCTCACTCTTCTTTCAGCTTGATCACACCTTGACCAGTTTTGGTTCTGGCTACTATATTCGTCATTGAATCTAATATCCAATTCCAACTATTCTGTGGACTGTACCTATAATTTCCAACAGCCTATAAATCTGGTAACTAACTCTGCCTGTAATCGTTTCGTCTTATGGGAAGCTACCTATCCTAATATTTTCTCCCTCATTAGTCATTTACTCTACTTCGGAAACTCTACTCAATCATATAGCTATTTGAGGATGCATGTACCAAATGCCCATCCTCATATTTTTCTAACATCTGCAACAACTGAGCTTTTGTCGTCCGGTTTCTGACTTCTTAAAAATCAATATCTTACAGAGACACAATTTCCTTATTACGTAGTTCCTCAATCATCATCATGTTAAATAATGTTTCCACTTTCAACAAACAATACATAAAAATCAGAAATAGACTGATCTCTTTTTTACTTTGACGTGAAAAACTCTGCCTTCAAAGCCATCCGATCACGTACCACATAAAAACTGTCTCCCAGATTTAACTTTGCAAATTTTGCAATTTTTTCAAATGAAAATATATCAAGGTTGTGAGGATTTCATACATAATATTGTAGGTAATTGCACTTAAGACATTTACCTCATTGTTTAAAAAAGTTCAGTCAAGACAGCAATTTAAAGCGATTTCTACCACTAAAGTAAGTGTAGGTGGGTGTTTATGAAATGTACTGAAGTGAATTGGGAGAATGAACATCACCTCCACACCAATAATCTATCCCAAAAGTCTCAACTGTTTTTATTTAAGCTAATAACGATATCTCAAAGTGGTAATTATGCAATAGGCGCGAAATAAAGTTTGTTTCTTACTAAAAATAATAAACATTTCATTAAATCTTTGAAGATTGCTTTGAAGGCACAACCATGCAAGGTTCAAATCATATTAGTCCAAACATGAGTCACACTTAGACAAATTTACATTCAGTACACGAGTTTTCTTTTAACTCGTAGAATCTGATCTAAATATATAATCATGAATTTACCAATCAATCCTAATATACCCTCCTTACAATTACAATCTCATTCGCTTAACAATTACTTCAGATCTCTTTAAATAGCATTCTTAATATGCATATCACGGATCCTGTACAAGGCGAGATTCTCAAGCAATCAACAAAATAGATTTCCCCAGGGGTTAATTGAAAACGCAAGAGAGATCGTTACACGTATATTTAAACTTACTCATATACAGTTCATTTACTTTAAGTAACCCATTCTTGTAATTATCATGTAATTAATTAACATTCTCTTTATTTTGATTAGGATATAGTTACAACGCATATTTTCGTAAGTATTCCAACTTTGGTTTCATTGAGTTATTTGAATCGTTTTCAATTATACATAAAATTTTGGAATTAAGTATCATTGCATGAAAGTTATATTACTCCAATTATTTCTCTGAAGTTCAAACATAAAATATAAGAATAATTACCACACTCATATTACTAAAGTTATGTAAGTGTGTGTGTTGGCGTTGATACATGAAATGAAAGATTACATTTTGCCAAAGCTTAACAATTCTAAACGAAGTTAGTTTGTGAAAAATACAGATGGAAATAATGTGAATATTTTCGAAAATACCACATGCAATTAACGGGTTGAATATGAAATAGCTTTCTTTTAACTACTCACAAAATACTTTTTGTAACTTTGTACATTAACACAATAGTTACCATAAATAAAGAAGAATCACAAAAATGACGATAACTCAAAAAGCTATGCGTAGAAGCTAATGAAGCTTATACGCATTATAAACACAGGAATGTAGAAAGTAGCATAAATATATATCACCAGACAATTATGGTATTATAGAAATTAGCATGTGTATACAATGAACAAATCGGATGTGTCAATTTGGTGTAGGGAATATGTACCTTTAATATAGGATATGATCCCCCCCTAGAAGCAATACAGCACACGTAGTGATGTGTGATGCTCTCAATTATACCGTCTTTTAATTCTGTATGAAATCCGAGTCATTGCTCTTCCAAGGCAGTTTAAAGCATGACTAAAATCCAAGGAGAGCATATGAGAGCAAATACAAGTCGTTCTAGAGCATCCCGAACATGGTCGATAAGATAAAGGTCTGGTAATCGAGATGGCCACTGAATGCGCTAAATTGTTTCCTGCACAAGATAAGCATTCAAGATGTTGGATCTTACATTATTATCCTATAACGTGAAAGTGTCACATATTTCCATGGCATAAGGGTGCACATAAGCATCCAGGATGTTATCCCATAAATGTGAGTATTAGCATTTCCACAAGAAAAGAAATTGAGGTTCGTGCGTCCACCCCTAGAGATACTACCCCAAACACAAACACAAGTCGCGGGTTTGAAATCTAGAGCCACAGAAAACCTAATGTGGGAGGGTTGAGACATGAAGGGAAGCTGCCTTTGCCGCCATGAGGAAGTTTATAGAAGAGGATCCCAGTTCTTGTATCATCCTCGTCACTTCAGCGGAGTTTAAAAATACCAGATACATCCCCAATAGTTCCTGTGTTGATTCACACTGCAACTTAAATTAAAAACAAATCAAAGTTAAATTGTTAAAAAATAAATAAATAAATAAAACAACAATATTACATAAAATTCTTATACTCAAAGATAAATTGCAAAAGAATATCTAATGTAATATTTAGTTATTATTGTATTAAAACAATACATTTGTGAGTTTCATGTCTAAATTTTAAAATATTGTTAAAAAGTTTGCATATGAGTTTCTGTGATTCAGAAACTAATTGAAAAATCACAATTACTGTAATTAAAGTTAATTAAATATTTACTTATAATTAATTAAAGCTCTAGAGTTCTTTAAATATTTAACTTCTTTTAAACCCCCAGTCGAAGGTCCATTTGAAACCACAATTTAAAAAACGACAATTTTCCTAGATATGTGAGAAATGAAGTGGAATACTATTTGTCAAAAACCTTCCAAACCTACTGCGACGCGAAATTCTTTTTTTCTCTCCTTTTTCTTGGTAAATGTGAAAAGATTGAAAAGAAAATTTTTTCGAAGAATTTGCTGTATTCAACTCTTTTGAAATTCCACAAATAAATAAAATAAATATTTACATTCCATCGCTTAGGATGGAGTTCTAGAATTTTTTTGCGAAATTGTTGAATTTTATAATGGCGAATTTAATTGGTTTTGACCTTTATAATAGTAGAAATTACAGGATAAAAAGTATTCTGAAACGAGAATGGCTCATTCACATAGAACTATTAAAATACTTCTCTGAGTAATTTTGAGCAATTGACCAGTTTTTCGTTTTTGTTTCGGTGGTTCAGTGTTCAAAATATGGTAAAAAGAATGAATTCGAAATAGAATTAATTTTTTTAATTAAAACTAGGACGTAATAAACAAGAACACATATTAACACGTAAGAACACCAAAAAAATTGTTTTTCAATCTAAGATCTAATCGAATTAATCAGTACAAGCAACTACCTTTTCTTTTATGTTTCAAAAGCACATATCAAATTAGAATTCTAGCAGTCAACTGAATAATTCTCACACCGAGATTCAAGACAAAAAGGATGCCAACTTTTGCAACAAAACTTTTAGTACCAAACGATTAAATATCAGTAAATAAAATAAACAGTAAGAAAAATTAGTTATATGAAGTACTAAATCAAAGCAGACGATAATATTTTTAAAAAGAGAATAATTTCCAACATTAATAGATATATTGAAAAAAAATTCAAGGATCATATTTTGATATGTTACATATTTTGATTTATATTCAAATCTGAATCAACTGCATAGTTTCTTTTTTATATATAGCAACTTCCCCAAGACCAGGTGACGGGTAAAGATCCATAGTAGGCCATCAAACAGTGCGAACAATTGCTGCTTTTCCACACAATATTGATTTAAAATGTTTTGTGTTGAAGTGCATTTAAAGTACTAAATTACACCCAAAATGAATTGAACTTGTAATTGGATCATAAATCCCATTTTAATCCAATGTATTTTTTAATATATTTTATAATTGCAACAAGATCATTTTGAATACAATATCACCAACCTGAACGTTCAGTTACAATACCTGAAAATTCTAAGCCTAAATGGTGTCGAATTGGATTTATAGGAATAAAAAAAGAAGTAATATTTGCAAAAAAATTTAAAATGTTGCAAAAATACACATTAATCCAAATTAGTTTTGTTTCTAAGAAATGTGTAAAATAAATTAAAAACAACAAAAATATTATTTTAAGTTTATTATTTATTTCTATAATTAAAAATTAAGTTTGAAATAGCCAGAATTTTTTTTATTGGTGCTTTTCGTTTTGTTGTATCAGTCATTTAAACTATTAGCAAAAATGATCATATATTAAATTTTTGTATACAAAGTATTAAAGTAGACTCAAAAAACAGAAATTCCATCCGTACACATGTACTAAAGAGAACATTATGATAGATTTCATTTTTACTCAAGAACAGCTTGACTTGGTTTCATAGATACATTTATCGATGAGTGAATTCATTTGTTTTCGGAATTTAGGGAGCAAAAATAATAAATCAGGTAAAAACAAATAATTTGTTTCATTTCCTGTCATTATTTTGAGTAAGCCGTCACCTCCTGCTCTTCTGGTATATACAGGTTCACTAGAACGTAACAAAACTTCTCCTAAGGCATACCTTTATTTCTTGTATTGATCTTTTACTGTTTTTTAAAGGGGGAACAACCTGCAGTCTCATTTCCGGTTTGTACACTTCACATAATTTGCTTCCACTCTGAAAACTTGTAATGAATTCGTGATAGCGGGGCAAAAGTTCTAGGTAATAGATTCTTATCTACTTGCTAAATGACGCCATTCAAAGCGATATTCCCTCCTCTTTGGGTTTTTTTTCCAAGTGCAGATGAGGAATATCTGTCCCCTGTTTTTTGGTATTCAAAGAAGATGCATTTTTTTTTTTTTTTTGAAAAAAGCGTAGGTTTTAGTAACAATTTTTTATTTTATGAGAATCAGTTTTCACAGATTTTTCTTTTTATTATTTCCCCTTTTCTGTGAAGAGTATCCGTTTTGTAACTACATAAGTTTCGTTGCTGCTCTCGTGTTTCTTATAGTATCTCATAAATAAATACTTTTTCTGGAACTTCTTCAAATACTATGAAGAAATATATATAAGTATATATATATGTATACATATATATATATATATATATATATATATATAAGTATATATATATATGTGTATACATATATATAAATATATATATATATATATATATATATTAGCCAATTTTATACCTAACATTAATTTTTATCCACTATATCTCAATTTAATACAGACAAATAATAACAACAATGAAGCAAATTTTCTTGACATACATGTCAAATTATATGATAATGTAATAGTTTCTAATATTTATGATAAAAGTAAGATTTAATTCCAATATTATAAAAGTTCCTCATTGGGAGAGAAATGTACATGTTTCTATATTCAGAAATATTGTTATTAATTATATGCAACGTAATAAATTTCTGGTGTTAAAAAAATCAGACATTATAAATAACTATAAATATTTTACTAAATATTGCTTAAATCAGAAATACTCTATTAATTTTATTAATAGTTATATGAATAAAGCTATTCAAAATAGTTAGGATTAAAATTCTGAGATTGATAAGTTTATTACTATAAACTTAAATATTTCATAATTATAGTTATCTCCATAATCTAATATTAGATAAAATTACTTATTATTTTATTCATATTTACTTTAGTGTTATTAAAGTTATGCTATAATTTGCAACTCTTATTTTTATTTCCATTCTCTTTATACTTTTGTTAAGTGCTACATTTCAGCCCTTCACTTGATTTAAATCTGCATTAAGGTCCGTAATCTGCAAATAACTTATTTATTGCACTCAGATTTAACGCGGGCTTTGCATTTGTAAATGCAATTTTTAGGTAAGTTACCTCTATCTTGTAATGGATTTAGATATTCCTATCCATTATTTTTTTATTGTTTTTTGCTCAGTGTTATTTACATAAAAGTGGGAAGGTTGGCTGGCCAAAAAACATGTTCAACCCCACTTTTATATAAATTATTTTATATATTAGCTGTCTTAAGTCAGTAATGTTTATAACACTGCAGCATCCATTTCATAATTTTTAATCTCGATTACTCATATGTCCATCATTGTGTGATTTTCCTACTGTCTATGTGTTTTTCGAATGTTATTGTTTAGATGTTATATCTTGTTTGTAGAGAATTAGCCTATATATATATATATATAGAAATGTTGTATATTTTTATTAGATAAGTTAATTTTTAACTAAAATGTTTCATACGAATTTTGTTTTATATAAATGCACTTTTTCCGTATATTTTGCTACTTTCAGTGGGAAGGAACTTTGAGAAAAAATATCTTGATTCATAGAAAAAGTATAATAAATATAAGGCGCAATTATTTATAAGGGATTTTTATGAAAGAAAGTAAAAAATAAATAAAATAAAGTTACATATCAACCAAGGCCGAATAATAATAATCGAATAATAGTCGAATAAGTTCAACCGACTACTAATTATAATTATATTATATTTTAACACAACTATAATTACACATTTATTTAACAATTATTACGAATTATTTTTTTTTTTAATATGAGTTTGAAATAATTCTGAAGAAGCATTTTTTTTACTCCGAACAGCTTCTCAAGATTTAAAAGTTTTTGACATAGAATAATATAATGCTTAACTTTTTTAATTGAAAGTCTTCCATTTATTTGACAACGTGACTGGATTCCGACGCTATCGCAATTTTTGTCAATGGATTGGCATTGAAGGCGGCATTCGTAATGAGTAGCTTGTGTAGGGGTCAATCCTTGTTAAACAGTTTTATCAGATATTGAAGTATTTGAAGTTTTTTGTACAGTCTGAAGAATGTCGACAATAGTTAGCAGTGGGCCGTCATCCCTTGCGTGTTTCGATGCAATGATTTCTACTGTCTACTTTGTATCTAGGTGAATTTGGGCTTTTGCAACGACTGATATTTCAATCTTTGACATTTAGATTCCCCATTATATACAAAGTGGATGCATCAGCTTGCATTTCAACTGCAATATGAAGGCAAAACCATCCAGTTTCATATAAGCCTGACATTCAACCTGTTGTAAAACCGTTCAACCAACAGAGCTGCTTTCGTTGTCATAGTTGAGGCAAATCTTGCTCCGCGTATGTCTTCTGGAACGTAGAACTTTTAGATTCCCTAAATCAGAGTGTTTTCAAAAGTGGTCCATTCTGCTTACTCGTTTGTGTTCACAGTAATTTTAGGGCTACAAGAAACAAGTATTATAAAAAAAAATTAAGTCAATTTCTACTTAGATCAAAAAAGAAAATTTTTATTTTAGCTAATTTTATTAAATAGTTGCAATTAATATCCATATGTATATACATATGAATGAATAACAACATTAAGTGGTAATTGATTTTTATTAATTATCATTAAAGTATCGTATTGCCATCCAAAACAATCGTGTATATAAATTTCAATTCAACTGAATACTTTAACACGTGAGAAAAAAACCTTTTCAAGTTTTGACACAAGTCGCCGAAAATGATGCCAAAGTGGTTGTATTTGTAATTCTTTAAATAATTAGTTTTAATCCATTAATTTTTATTAATTATTATTATATTATTGTAATTGTCATCCAATATAAATTTCAGTTCAACTGAATACTTTAACACGTGAGAAAAAAACCTTTTCAAGTTCTGACACAAGTCACCAAAAGGGTCGCCAAGTCGCCAAAAATGATACCAACATTGCTGTGTATTTGTAATTCTTTAAATAATTAGTTTTAATCAATTAATGTTTATTAATTATTATTATATTATTGTATTATCATCCCAAATAATCCTGTATATAAAATTTCAGCTCAATTGAGTGCTTTAAAATATATTTTATTAACGATTGAAAATTCCACCAAGATAAATAAATAAATATATAGAGATTGTGAGCTAATAGTAGGAATTGAAAAAGTAGAATCACCATATATATACACATACACACACACACACATATATATATATATACCAAAAACTAACCCAACGAGAGTTACATTGGTCACGTTGGAGTAATTATGTTCCTAAACAAGCAGTAAACCTGATGTAAAACTGTTATAAAAATTAAAAGGATATTCGCTTATAATTTAATATGTTAACCTCATATATATATATATATATATGTCTCTATGCTAAATATAAAAAAGGAAGCATATTTATTTATAATACATTAAAATATTAATTTTTGATCTATTTTAATCAAATACTGATAATTTTTGTGAGCAATATGCCAAGTTCTATTTCAATTAACATGAAACCCATATTGTTTATTTAAGTTAAGTTAAAGTATCCGAATACGTTCGGAACCGTGATTTTGCAAAAGCTCATAAATGGATAATTTTCATGATATTTAGTGTCACTTAAATTAGAATATATGTATAAAATTGTTTTAAGGACATTTTGACAATTAAAATTATTTAAATACAATATTTTTGAAAAAAAAGCAACTTAGAATAATCTTTTTTCAAAATGTTCATTTTGTGAAAAAATGCTTCTATTACAATAGTATTTTGCCTGTATATAGTTCAGACCTCTCTACAGAGGCTCAACTAGAATTTTTGAAATATATAACTTAGAAATGGGTTTATCCATATTTTACGACAACAGAGAGTAAAAATTTTAAGAAAAAAAACGCCGATAATTATTTTAATTGATAGTAACTCTGAAAATAACGTGAATTTTTCAAAAATTCTAGTTGAGCCTCTGTAGAGAGGTCTGAGCTATATACAGGCAAAATATTATTATAATAGAAGCGTTTTTCACAAGAGAAGAACATTTTGAAAAAAGATTATTCTAAGATAATTTTTTGAAAAAAATTGTATTTATATAAATATTTTTTTTGTCAAAGTGTCCTTAAAACAATTTTATACATATATTCTAATCTAAGTGACACTAAATATCATGAAAATTATCCATTTATGAGCGTTTTTAAAATCACGGTTCCGAACGTAGTCGGATACCTTAAGGAATGGCTAATTTATTAATTTAAATGAGGAATTTATATATAGCTTGAGTATTTCAACCTGAATGACACACCTTTTCGTTGATTGATAATGCCAAATTGTATGTGGTTGCATAATAATTACTACTAGTGCAACTATAAGATGGTGAAAATTTTAAGCCAAATCTTCCAAATTAGAAAGGAAAAAGGGAAAAAAGTCTATGTATCTACGATATTTTTCTCAATAAACATAACACATTTGATATCAGTGTTTATCCTTTTTTACAAATTTGGAAAACAAATCAAATAAACCTCTGTATTATTACTTTTATGTATCCTTACCCGATACGAGTAAGTGCTTAAGTACCCGTACTTACTTAAGTACGAGTGTTTTAAGTACTAATATTAAGAATTTGACTAATATGACAATAATTGTTTTTGATTTTTATTGTACGTTTCATTTTTCTTAATACTCTCACTGAAGTGCAAACGCCTATGACTTTCCAATGTACTATTTGTAAATAAGAAGAAGAAACATTTTTTTTTCTCCAGGGAAATAACCGAATTGAGTTCCACTGTTTCTTTCTAACCAACTGTAATATTTTTGATTGAATTTCCAAAAAGAAAAAAAGATTGAGGCTCTTTTGAGAGACAAAACATTGTCTTCTTTCTTTCGCAAACAAGGGAATGGGTAAGTGTAAAAGAAAGATTTTATTAAAATGCAATCCACGCATTTTGAAATCAAAAGTTTTCATAGCAAGTTTCTTCGAAGACAAGTATATGAATTACTGGAAAGAATTGCTTTCAAAATCCTTCGTGATCTGAGTCATCTTAGTTTCATTGCCTTCTGATGTACCGCTTGAATGCGTCTCTTTTCTCGCGATTTCTCAGACTGAGGGAAGGATTGAAAATTTAAGGATTTGCGAGAAAACGGGATTTTGAGTCTAAAAAGGTGTATAGTATATCAAATGAAGTTAAAAATTGCAAACAATTGCTTAAGAACTAAAATATATATCTAAATATAAATACTACTTCATTTCTAAAATATAACAAATCTAAACATAAGATTTAAATTCCTCTTATTTATTGATTGTTTTTTCTTAATCTTTAATCTCTTTTTTTAATCTTTTTAATCTTAATCTTTTTTTTTAATCTCTTTTTTTTAATCTTAAAAAAAGGTAACATATATTTCTTATTTAGTTATATGAGTAATTAGAATTTGCAGTAACAGCGTGGTTTGTTTTTCCGAAATAAATCTACAAGATACAGAAGCGCTTCTCAAACTTTCAGTATTTGCACCCAATATTCTATCATAATTTTAATCGCACCCCCTTCCATTCAATAACAATGTATTGAATTCAATAACACTAAACTGTGACGCTAGAGCTACAATACGACTTTAACCTTTTAAGTGCAAGCGGTGTATATGTGTCTCGCTCAGCCAAAGCGTTAATTGCCCCGGACGAATATATACGGTTTTCCAAAGTACGATCTTTTCTGCGCACTGCTATCCATATTTAAAACGAAGGCTTTAGAATACAATAAAAAGACCTTGACAGTGTTTGCGAAGGATTTACTTATTTAAGATTTGTTTATTTATCCCTTTTCTTCCGCTCCCCCCTCTCATACACCACATACACATGCCTACGTGGAAACCGGTGTCATTGGGGAGTGAATGACGTATATTTTAATCGGTAGTTAAGGGACAAATTAACAAAAAAAGTGCTGATTTTTGTGTATAATTTTATATATGACAAGCCCATGGGGTCAATGGTAATTATTAAACTTGTTCTTAATTTAGTGTTGCTAAATTAATTATAAAATACATTGGGCAACACTAATATATATATATAATTGTATTATATCAGTTTAAAAGTGTATTTATTTCTTATTGTGTCAGAATGTATTTTGTTTGTTTACTTTCAGTAAATTAATACTTTTTTTAAAAATAATCTTTCGTTTTGACTTTTTAAATGCCCGAGCACCCTCGTGGAGTTATCACGCCCCACAGTTTGGAAAGCTGAGATATAGTGTTACATATGAAAATTTTCGACAATTTATGCTCTGTAACTCGTATTTTCTTCTGTCCAGCCAAATTGGAATTTTCGGCAAGAACAATTCTCAATACAAGTAAATGCAACTACAGAATAATATATAAATAATCTGAGAGTTTTTCGCTATGTAAATATAACAGATGATTATGAATGATGTTGTCACATATTGAAACGTCTTGAGTGGATTATTTAACCACACTGTCATATCAATATTGGAAACCAGCATTTCACTTGCTAGTAACTCTTGAGAAGTTTGAGGTTGATTCTCGTCGTAGAAAAGTTTATTTATAGCCTATAACTTGTTTTGTCTGCATATCACATTGTCATATGTAGTATTTGGTAAATATAAAAAAAGTATATCATTATTACTTAGTTGTAATCATTTCGAGTATTGATTCAATGGGTTGTCTCAATCATGATGTTTTTGGATCCCTCTCGGAATTTAAACAATGAGCGAGATCTTTACCTCGAATATGAGGCCCTCGACAAACTCTTACGAAGTATTTTTTGGATGTTTTCAGCATAACAGTGTGTATTTCTTTCTTTCTGCTTATTATTTAGTAATATTCATTGTTTATCATAAGTTATTAAAATGCTTAAGCATTTTAAGTAGTTTGTATGTAAAAATGACAGTATTTTCAAAGCAGTGCATTAACCTTGTCGTAAGATTAACCTATAAGCGGTGTCTATAACCTCGTAGTCTACATAAGCAGAAGGATTAATACTCTCTAATACTCTCGGTGACTCAGAAATATTCAGACTGACTCAATGCTGCATGTGGAGAAATAATTATCATTAAGTGCGGCTTGGTGAGATCAACACATAATTACCAAGCTACTAAAGAAACTTAAAATAGGAGGTGTATTAATTGAGTTTAGTGGAGACTTTTGAATCTAGTAGGAATTGGTTGCCTCAAATATTTTGCAAATAAAAATAAAGTAGACAATTTACTGATGTATAAATAGAACTCGATTTTTTCAAATTTTCTTTAGCTTGAACTATTTAGTGTTCTTTATAAAACAAATGCATTTTATTTTACTTACGTGCATAGTAATTACAGAAGGTAGAACATTAAAATGTTAACAGCTTTTATATGGTATAAAAAGAGGATATACTGAAGCTTATATGTACTTCATGGAAAAGATTTTATTGTAAAATGTTTATCCTTAAATACTCTATTTATTGCACTGTTATTTCTTTTAGTATGTATTGGTTCATTTCAAGTACTTTTGGCAGAAATGCAAACAAACTTCATCTGAAGGTGGTGAAATCAATTGTATACCATTTATCCTCAGTAACCCTTTAAAGTCCTAGGGTATGTAAACGTTGGTTTCCTAAATAACATTTTGATATACCAAATGCACTCAAATCCATTATGAAAGCATTAAGAGATTTATTAGGAATTCCTGTAAATGTTATTCATTTTATTCTATTTCTCGGTATTCCATTGTTGTGAATGAGTCAGTTTATTTTGGAACGTGACTTAAGGTTTTGTCCATACAAATCGTAATCTGCAGTATATTTCACAAAAAATATTACAACTACAGATAAATATTAATCCTAAAATGTTATTTAAATAATATTAGTAATTTGTTTAGGCAGTATCTATATTTTTTACAATTTTAACGTGTTTGATTACAAAATTCATTCCCACAGTTATGAGTCCTTTGATCTATTGATTATAATTTCTGTCAAATTGTAAGAAACAATAAATTTAGGGGAAAATACATTTCAAAACAATACTATTTAAAATTACCCATAATTGTTATATATCTTCAGCTGATGATAACTATATAGCCAATCGCCGTGTGTGTGTGTGTGTGTGTGTGCTTAGGCAAAGCATATGATAATCGATGGCAACTAAGAGTTGATTAATGATTGTCTCTTCATTGAAACATTTTGTAAAATTTATTAAAATCATTTATATCCGGTACTGATAAATTTTAATCTTGATTTTTTTTTACAACAATATTTAATTTGGAAAAAAAAATTACATATTTTACCTTCAAACTCAGAAAATGTGATGAACTTATTTTAAAATGTATTTCCAAATTTAATTTGCCTTACATAATAATTAAATTAAAACACTGAAAGGAAACTAAAACATCAATTCATATAGTTAAAACCTGCCTTCTTTTTCCCAGAATCATCTAGAGAGACGAGTGGAAGAGTGGAATTGACTCCCAGTGGGACAGTGGAGTTTCTAGTACAAATTCACGTTGTGAAAGCTGAGTAGTTCTAAGAAGGTATTTCGTACTCCCTTTTAACTCTTTTTTTATTCTCCGTTGTAATCTTTCTTTTGGCTTTCCTGTGCTGATAGTTCACGATTATTCGTTATGTTTCATTACTGTTGTAAGGTATTTTTTTGTACTACAGGAACTCTCTTACGTACATACACGAATTACATTAATATATGCGCAGTTCCTATTCAGATAATCCATGAAAAGCAAACATTATGTAATCTTTAAGCATCAGCATATATAACGTTGAATATAAATAATTACCTTTTTCTCCTATGATTAAAGAAGAAAGCAATTTATCGGAAAATATGGATTAAATATAATTTATATATTATAAAAGTTTTTACACATATATTACAGTGATTTGATTTTTCTTTAGTGGGAACATTGTAAAAAATAACTTTTGATATGTAAAACAAAATCTGTATAACAATTTAATGAAAATGTTATTCAATTTCTTTATTTTTCCTCACTTATTAGTACCATCAGCCGTTTTGTGTTTGACTGTTATTAGGACATTTAAAGTGTTTGTTTTTTTTTTTGATAATTCATTACTTATCAAAAATTCATTATAATTCGTTACTTATCATTATATTACCTACAATTCTTTACATTGATAATTGAAGTTGAAGATATATTTTATAAAATAGTCAAAAAAACAGAAATACGAATCAGTTGAAATTGATTCTTGGCAAATTGAAATTACAGAATGTGAAGTAAGACAATTTATTGGAGTAGTACAAAGAAGGGTGAATGGATTTTTAGTATGAAATGGATGGTTTCAAAGGGAGTGAGGATTAACACTAGAACGTCCAGAATTTCGATTACACTTAAACGTCCACCGGTGTTGTTTGACACCATGATATAAAATTCATAAAATAATCTTAATAACTGAATAATTTCCCGTCTACTGATCAGTAGGGTTTAGTTTTAAGACTTTTTAATACTATTTGATGTAACTATCACATATTATGAACCCTTCATATCAAAAAACTGACGTTGATATTACATTTCGCGCAGCTTGTTGGACCACTGCTTTGTCACAAAACATTTCGTATCGAAAGTTTTTCAGGAACATTACTATTATGCGGTATTCATTCTGTGTCATTCCTAGCTACATATATATCATGATTTACCGAAATATTATCAATTTCCTCTGCACTTTCTTCAGATCCTTCGCAGTCACTTTCACTCAATCTTATGTCTTCATTTGAATCTAAATTATAACAAGGCTGCTCGCGCTACCATCTTATTCATTTACAAAAAGCTCCAGCAACAAATTAGCAATTTCATCAGAGCCTTTTCTTCGAGGCATTGTTTTAGGGTGTCAGCTCTGCACAAGGTTTGAAAATAGAATGACTTTTTTATTTGGAGATAACAAATGCAACAAAACACTTAGACACAACAATTTTAGTATAACTGACTCATTTCCGTTGTGAACTCAGTAACATTGCATTCTTCGTCAAATAAATGTGTGATACTACTTCCGGAAGTTTATTTTACAAATATTATCTACTTCGTGAACTATCTTTTGTGGAACAACAGTCATTTAAAAAAATAAATTGCCCTGGTCTTGAAACGACACTAGCTGACGTTCTAGGAATATTTAGTTGTAACATCTAACATCTGATTAGCTTTTAGGACCACAAAACTTTATCTGTGTAATCACTATGGAAAATGATTAAAAGCCACAAAAAATTTTCAAATTCCCTACAAAAAATGGAAAGAAGAACAAACTAAACAAGCTTCAGTGACCAATTGACAACGACAGACGTTATTGTTGCTCATGCCACTTGCCTGACATAGTCAGATCGAGGCCTACGAAATTCATCGTGGCAATGGACTAGATGTACGTCTGTCTTTGGCTTTTAGCCTTGAGCACCATACAGGTGACAGTACGATTTAGCTCGGAGAAATTCTCGAAGGAACGATAGATGGCGACACCACCTATCTCCACCTCCTCAATTTAGGCATGGAACTGAATTGGAGAGAAATTTTCTCCAGTTCCTTGCACTCGTGATTCAGCCCTCAAGACTTTCGGACCCACTGATTTAAAGAGCACGTGTTCCACGTGTACTCGGAGGGTATTTGGCGGTACGGGCATCAAAACCAGGCCTTCCGGTCCGGAGTGCGGTACTCTAACCACTAAGCTACCAACGGCCCACCCGACCGACGTTCTAGTGTTAGTAAAAAAGTATTACAATCTTATCTTCTGGGGGGAAAAATTGATCAGCTGAGTTATTTTCAAAGGTACAACTGAGTGTCATAAAAGCAATGAAGAGCCCCTAGCTACAAACCTGAACCTTGCTCAAGGTAGAGAGTGATAAGTAACCTGAACAAAAT
Organism: Trichonephila inaurata madagascariensis; assembly: GCA_019973955.1. NCBI lineage: Eukaryota > Metazoa > Arthropoda > Arachnida > Araneae > Nephilidae > Trichonephila > Trichonephila inaurata. Next base: position 618,639 of record BMAV01026711.1, on the reverse strand, counting down.
TACATCATTATTCTTAGCCATGAATGAAAACGCTAGAATAAATCAAAGTATTTGCCCCGAATACTAATGGTGAGTAGAGAAAAAAACACAAAACAATCTTTCAACATCCATACTCTTTTTTGGGGGCAACCCAGGAGATTTATTTATCTGGTTTGAAATATCCATAGGAGTACTTTGATTTCTTGCTTGTAGATACCGGCTAGCCAGAGGACAAAATATGCTCGGGTGAGGTGCATTAAATATTTAATTGGCTTCAAATAAATGCATTGTAGAGGTATGATAAAGTTTAATATTCATTCATGGTAGTTGTATTGTAATATTCATGATGTAAACATGCAACAAACTAAAATTGCTTTTAAAAATTAAGTGTTGAGATATTAAACTACCAGATACACACCACATACTACTAAGAACTGTTATAGTTATTATTACAAAGTTAAATTAAGTAGCAAGTATAATCTAACTAAAGTTACTTTTAATGAATTACACATATAATTTATGCATACGTGAAAATATTTCCTTACAGAATGTATAGAATTATGTGCAAACGAGCCAATATCGTTATTATTTAGCTTTAAAATATTTTCTCATGTCCTTGAAAATAAACTTATCCAATGTTTTATCGTTAAATGCTAGCTAATTTTACTTATGTTTTTCGTATTGTATAAAAAATTTGCATTACATTTTTCTGTATAATTAAAAGTTTTTCACAGCGAAAATTTCGGAAATATTTTTTCTAATGGATTAAATAATTTATTTCTATCATACCGTGAATCAAAGCTAATTTTTCGAAATTTACTTATTAAAATAAATATAATTATGATCGATGAAAATAATGCTTTCAATTTTTTTTGTTAAGCCAACACAATTCTTTGTTCCACAAGTAAATGCTCTAATTAATACAGAATCTATTTTAAATTGTTATCAATCGCTTAACCTAAAAATTATACAATTTTTTTTTCAGCAAAATAAAACAATTACTTTATTTTCTGCAAGGTACTGGTTCAAACACAAATTTAATATGCTATACAATGATTTTTTTTCAGAATATTTACGCGAATTTAATCTATTGGTTAACCTCTGTACTATACAATTAGCTTCCCTATACCCTATCTAATGATTGTTTAACTCCCCTACTTTAATCTAAAACAGTCCTGAATTTTACTTATTTATATTGAAGAAGGAAGGAAATAAAACAAAAGAAACTATGATATAAATAATATTTCAGAAACATTTTTAATTCTACTTTTTTTTCTACATTTTTTTTTCATAAAAATATGCTTTACAATATTAGTTTCTAAGTATTTCAAAATATTCAATGATTCATTTTACTTCTGTATTTTATATAATGATGAATTTCAATTTTAGTATTGAAGATGTCTGAATTTATGTAATTCAATGGTTAAACATTAAAATTAATAAGCAATTTTAGTGGTTAAATATTAATACTATAAGTTATTAAAAACACTTAGTATTCTTATTTAACCATTTTTTTTCCTGATTTAGAATCCCATCAATGGTTTAGAAAAGCTCGGTTTGCAAGTTATTTAGAAAATATGGTTTTTGTTTCTTCATTAAGTGCGACTTGTTTGTTATATGATTTTCTAAGCAAAACATAAAAAATAATATTATATTACTTGACCTTTAAACTCATTTTTTTTGCTATTGTATTTTAAAAAATTTTTTAGGAGTATAGTCATAGGTTATTTAAAAAAATAAATCCAGGTGATTATATTGAGTATTTATTTGAAAAGAGTTGTATGTAGACATTTGGCAACATACATTATTTCCCGAAAATCTGGCAGATATAAAATAAAACTGCCAAATGCAACATTAAACACTGATAGCTTACCTGACAACGCATGAGAAATACTTTTTTTCAGACAAATCACTCTTTAGAGGAAACTTATTATAAGGAAAATATCTCTCCAAGTACTCTGAACTTATCAATCACCACATTAAAAAGTCAATATGCCACCTATCCGGTATAGTGCTTAGTGACACTGACTGCAGTGTCGTAGAGCCAGGATTCGAGTTCCGGAGAAGGCATGGATGTTTGTAAATGTAGAGTGCGTTCTGAGCATGGTGTTATTCTAATTAACCATAGAACCGCAAGTCCTCTCGTGAGGTTGGTGTAAGGGGAAGATAGGTGGGAGGACCCTAACCAACTCCAGAATGCTCTCCCTCAAAATTGGGGTGGAACCGAGGAAATTCGTACTGTCACTTTGCATGGTGCTCAAAGCTAAGGCTAACGACAGGCATAGAAATCTGGTCCTTCGCCACGATGAATTTCGTGGACCTTGATCTGATGTCACTGTCGATCAGGGGTCATAAGTAACAACAACAAAAGTCAATATATATGTGTGTATAATTTATATATATATATATATATATAAAAAACTACGTTATGTATAGGGGTAAAAAGAAAATAAATTTAAAAAAAAACATCCAAAAGTTTAGTAGTTAGAATTATATTTTCTTAAATAATTATATAAAAGAAAAGGGACATAATATTTCATAATATAAAAATAATAGAAATGTAACACAAAACATTTTATAAATTTTGCTTTTAAAATAAAAAAAATAGTATTTAAAGGAAACGAATGCATCCAAAAGTTTCATACTTCACTGGTGAACGTGATTTGATACAGAAATAACAGTTAAAGAGAATCGTATTGTCTATTAATACTATTTTATAGTCTAAAAAATAATATTGTTTTTCTTGTCTTTCAGATTTTATTGATTCTCAAATTCCACTTACTTCGATATAACATTTTTATTTACTATTTAAGCATTACTCATTCATTCATACAATGGACATTTCTTTTAATTTGAATTTAAATAATTTACAATGTTAATGTTTTTGGGTATAACAGAAAGAAACATAAGAATTTTAGTTTCTAAAAAATTTATAATTGATTTTCGGTTTTTCTGAAGAAAAAACGGATTTAATGAATAGGCAAATTTTAACGAAACCGGTTTGCAATCTCCTAATCTTAATTTATTACTTAAAACTGTAACATTGTTCAATCAAAAAAAGTTGGGTCAATATTTGGTAATACATGAAAAGGATTCATTTTAATATATATTTCTATTTATTATATAAATAAACACTTTTTATTTTAATAAATATTATTAAATTGGCAACATTAAGTATGGTATACATATGCGTGTGTTGTGCCGCTTTTTTACTTCATTTTGATCGAACAGTTCATCAGAAAGAGGTACATAGTTTTGCGTGTAGAAAAATTACGAATCCTAGAAAAAAATTCAAATAAATAATTATCCTATATTAAAGACCCTGTTTTTGTTTTATTTGTGATGTGTTTTATACAAACCCACTTTTAACTTAAAGAAATAAAGAAAGAATAAAAGTATAAGGGGACCTAGAATGGTAATATTCATAGAAATTTCACATCTTTTTTGGAGTGCCTTTAATCCACTACAAAACAGAATATTTTTTTTTAATTAAACATAACACAGTATTGTTAACAAGTCTAATACCCAAAGTAACATCTAAAATAGATTCTTGCCAATTATTTTCTACACAGTTTTTTTTTAATTCAAAGGCTTGAATTTCTTATGAAATGTCCTATTTTATTAGACAAAGAAATATTGAATTCATTGACTTCAATAGAAATAACAGAAAGTATCTTTTCGGAACCATTTTTTGTTGCTCAGAATTTGTTTAAAAAGAAGGCGAGCTAAGAGTATTTTCAAAAGCAAGAAAAAGTTAGGATATTTTTAAGGCTTTTGATGATTTTTTTTCCAAACAAATAAAAAAAATGAAAATTCAATCATTAATCCTTTTTAAGCCATATCATTAAAGCAAGTTTCTAAGAAAAATCTAATTCAGAAAATGTTTTTCTAAATTCAATAAAAAAAATTAATGTCTTAAGATTTTTTTCGGAGAAAAAAAATGTTGAAATTATTTTAACTATTTAAAAATTTCAATTATACCGGAAAAGTTTCCTGTTAGATACTGTATGTACTTACTAATTGATATTTTAGCTTTCTTTTAATTTATAGAGATTTTACTACATAAATTAATTCTGAAATTCAAATTGTGTGAAAATGTAGAAAAAGAGAAGTAAATTAATCTGTTCAAAATACAGTATATTTTGCACAAAAAAATATAAGATGATTTTGTGAATTTTATATTACTATAAATTATCCAATATTTTATATATGTGAAGGAATTAATAATGTGGAGTTTAGCTGAATGTTATAGAGATTTAAACCCAATTTTTCTCTCTTTATCTGTAGTCTAGACATAATTTTATCTGCGCATTAAATAATGTACTTTCAATTGATTGTTAGTTTTTGTTCTCCCTTGAGAATCTGATGATGATTAAATATTGACAATGTTACATAGTCAATACATGCCTCAAATTTTTCAACCGCAATACGACTGCATAAAGGAAATTAGAAATGACATCACACTTTCTTTTTCTTTCAGAAATGTAAGTAAATTATAAGTTAAATTTGTAAAATTCAAAATTTTCTTGGGAAAGAAAATGCATTTAGCTGGAGAAATTTTAATTTTATTAACGAGTTCATTGTGAATATGTATAACAATGCACAACACACGCAGCTCCCTCCTCGATGTTATTCATTGATTCAAATTATTAACATTGACGTCAACTTGGATATGATTCATCACTTGATATATATAAGGTAAGTATTCTGATTAACACAATCCATTCATTAAGTACTATTATCCATCAAGGGGCTGTTATCTTAACTATTAATGAATTGCCGTACCTGGCCACTTTTTAAGGTATCCGACTACGTTCGGAACCGTGATTTTTAAAAAAAGTGCATAAATGGATACTTTTCATGATATTTAGTCACTTAGATTAGAATACGTGTTTAAAATTGTTTTAAGGACATTTTGACAAAAAAAAAATTATTTAAATACCATATTTTGGCAAAAAAATTAACTAAGAATAACCCTTTGTCAAAATGTTCTCCTTTTATAAAAAAATGCTTCTAAAATAATAATATTTTGTGCTTATATAAAGTAAAGACTTCTCCAAAGGGTCTGAATTATTATTTTTTTTAGAAAAATTCACATTATTTTCAAAGTTACAACCCATTGAAATAATTATCGGCGTTTTTTTCTTAAAATATATCCCTCTGTTGTGTCGTAAAACATGGGATAAACCCACTTCTAAGTAATATGTTTCAAAAATTCTAGTTGAGCCTCTGTACAGAGGTCTGAACTATATACAGGCAAAATATTACTATAGTAGAAGCATTTTTCACAAAAGGAGAATATTTTGAAAATGGGTCATTCTATGTTCATTTTTTGTCAAAATATTGTACTTAAATAATTTTTTATCATAATACTATTCTTAAAACAATTTTTATACATTTTTAAATCTAAGTGACACTAAATATCATACATATTATCCATTTAATCGCTTTTGAAAAATCACGGTTCCGAACGTAGTAGGATACCTTAAATAAATTAGTACAATATGTGTTGTCGTTCTTGTATAAAAATATTCGCATGCTGATATCGCCATTCATTCCATCAATTCCTTAATCAAATAAATGTCTACATGCATATAAAAAAATTACATGAATTAATTGAAATGATTTTATCTAAGGGAAAAAATTAATAGCTAAAAAGTAAACTAAATTTAAATTCATCATATGCCCTTTATTTTTTTCAAAAAATAAATAAATAAATAAAAATAATAAAGTAAAATAACTGCACAATTTGTTTTTGATGCAAATGCAATAAAAAAAAAGTTTGTGAAAAAGTAGACTGGGAGAGTTAGAGATACATATTTACGTTAACTACATGAGGGCTAACATTGACTAACGTCATAATTTCAAACAATGGCCAAGAGACGAATTTGACATCGGAGCCATCGGTCGCATTTGCACGGTGGGTCTTCAGCGGCACTAGGCTCGAGCTCGTGACATAACTGCCACGAGTCTCGGATCTTGACCACTAGGCTGTTGTAGCCCCATAATTTGGGAGAAAAATACGAATATTTATCTTTTGTGGCGTTTTGAAACAATAGATAAAATTTTAATGTATAAAAATCTTCGCTTCAATAATTAAATCATCGCTTAGTACTCAAATTTGAAAAAATACTACTGAACTGATAAATTGTGATTATTACGTAATAATAATATTCTCACGATTTTTGAATACCCTCATTATATCGCGGTTGGATTTTTTCCTTGAATATCCACATAAACACACAGTCTGGTTGAATAAAAATTCAGTCTCATCCCTTAAACAATAAAATTGATAAGAAAGCCCAGAGGTTTTAGAAAATGCATGGGAAATTAATAAAAGAAGTAAGGATCGGTAAAAAGAAAATATATTTTTTAAATGTAATTTAATTTGATGACAAAAACTATATCACAAATTTTCTATGCTTCTTCAACTGAATATTGCCATTCAAATTCGAATGACAATCTAATTCGTGGTGTGATTAATTCAAAACACTTAATAGTTGTTGAAATACTAATATTTTTTTTTAAATTTCCCGGTAGTCATATAAATAGATTTTGCTTATTTAAACACAAGCGAAAAAATCGAGAGCTTTATTTAATAAAAGTATAATTATTATACGATCTTTTGATTTTTATGGAAAGTATGTATGCTTATAATTATAATTAAAAATCTAAATTGTTAAAATTTGTTTTTTAAAAGGCGTTTTGAAATTCTCCGGCAATGTGTCCGAACAAACGCAGGAAGCACATTTTAAGATTGCTTTTCATTCCATTTCTAAAATGTTAAAAATCTCTTAGAAGTCATTTCAGCCGTTCTTTATCGAATGATCTGGTTATTATATTTTAAAATTCAAGATCTATGATTCTTTTGATGCATGGATTTCAAGGAATAATATAAAGCATTGTTATCTCTTACGATAATTATAAATTCTCTTATTTTCTCCGTTGAAACACATTTGTCTTAATTTAAAGTGTATTATTTAAAAAACAATTTATGAATTATTTTTAGTTATACCACAGATTCATAACAACATTAAAAGAGGGTTGATTTATATTTTCATTAATGCTTGCAATTGTTTCTTTGACGCACAGAATGCAGAAATATTCATTCCTCTTAATTTAAATAAAATAAATCAATGCATCAAATAATAGTAAAAATATTCCATAAAAAAGTAATTGTCAATTCTATTAGAATGAAATGGATGAAGCATAACGTGCAATTATATGAGTTTAAAATAACAAATGTGTATAGATGGAATGCCAAAGTAGTGCAAAAAAAAAATCATATAATTGAATATTATAAAAAAAATTACAATTTTTAAATAGTTAAACAAGCCAAAATCATCCAGCAGAAAAATGTCAATTTGTCTTTAAAATTCCTCCTTGGTTACAAAGTAAAGATTTACTTATAATTAATTCCGTTTTTTCAGAACTTTCTAAGCCTTAGGCTTACTTTTAACACCCTATGGTATAACCATCGGAAATCAATTTAAAGACTACAGCTTCTTAGACGTGAGAGAAATGAAGAGAAATCTATTCGTTAAAAACATTCCAAACTTGCTGTGACCGAAAAATTTTTAGTTTACTTCGCTTTCTCTGTTAAAGTAAGAGAAGGGAAAAGAAAATTCTTTCGAAGAATTTGTTGCACTCAATTTCTTAAAGTATCCGCAAAGAGAGGCTAAAAAATTCTGCATTTCATCATTAATGATGGAATTCTCGGAATTATTTGCGTATTTGGTGAAGCATTTAATAGGAAACTTAATCTCTTTTGACTGCTAGAATAATCAGAATGACCCGATAAAAGTTGTACTAAAGCTAGGAGGGCTCATTCACAAAATTATTATAAAATTAATTTTTTAAGCATCTTTCAATAGTATTACTTAAGTCTATCGGATTCACATTGAATTATATTTTAAGAAATCATGATCCCGAAGTTAAGTCAAAAATTAAGTAAAGGTTCTATTTTTATGTACTTCGTACAGAATATAAATCACTTATATTTTAAACCCATGCTCTAACATTTTTTTCTTCATAAAATAAAGGAATAAAAGAAACATTGACTAAAAAAATACTTTAAGGTATCCGACTACGTTCGGAACCATGATTTTGCAAAAGCATATAAATGGATAATATTTATGATATTTAGTGTCGCTTAGATTAAAAAATGTATATAAAACTGTTTTAAGAATAGTATTACAATAAAAAATTATTTAAGTACAATATATTTCGGTTAAAAATTAACTTAGAATAAACTTTTTCAAAATGTTCTCCTTTTGTGAAAAATGCTTCTATTATAATAATATTTTTGCTTGTATATAGCTCAGACCTCTCTACAGAGGCTCAACTAGAATTTTTGAAAAATTCACATTATTTTCAGAGTTACCACCAATTTAAATAATTATTGGCGTTTTTTTCTTAAAATTGCTCCCCTCTGTTGTCGTAAAACATGGATAAACCCACTTCTAAGTTATATATTTCAAAAATTCTAGTTGAGCCTCTGTACAGAGGTCTCAGCTGTATACAGGCAAAATATTTTTATAATAGAAGCATTTTTCACAAAAGGAGAACATTTGGAAAAAAAATTATTCTAAGTTAATTTTTTGCCGAAATATTGTATTTAAATAATTTTTTTTGTCAAAATGTCTTTTAAATAATTTTATACATGTATTCTGATCTAAGTGACACTAAATATCATGAAAATTATCCATTTATGCACTTTTTTAAAATCACGGTTCCGAACGTAATCGGTTACCTTATCATGCAAAGATTAACTTTTTTAAATGTTTTGAAACATTAAATGTATGTCTTTTTTTCCAGTTTCATAAAGGAAAAGGAATGTATGCATTATATATACATATAAATAAAAATGAAGTGTCTGTTTGTAATTTGAAATTAACAGCTTTTTACTAAATGCATTTAAAAGTATATAAGGTCCTTATATGAAAAAATCAATTTTTAAAATTTTTGTCTGTCTGTCTATCTATTTGATTCCGCTAATCTCTGAAGCGGCTGTACCAATTTTGACGAAATTTTCACTGGCAGATAGCTAATGTTATAAGGAATAACTTAGGCTACTTTTATTTTAGAAAAAAGTTAGAGTTCCGCGAAAATAAAATTAAAACGAATGAAATGGTGAACAATATTCGTTTCAAATAGGGATCATTTATTTCAATCGACAGTGTCAAAGGTCATGCATCCCTCTCACCCCTCCTGCTTGAAGATTCGTTTCACCCTACTGTTTTTAGACCTGTTTTGAACTGACTATTGTATATAGAGAGATTGTTCATTAAATTTAATATTGTATATAGAGAGATTGTTCAATAAATTCAATATTGTATATAGATATTTAATATTAACGTATTATACATTACGGGCGTTATAAATTTAAAAAACAATCTTTTTTATCAGCTGTTATATCTACAGACTTACAATTAAGCAAACATGGTTTTTTATTTAGCTGAGATATGCAAACAGCTTATTTTTGTTTAATTTACAATTCCCGCAAAATTAACTCATTAAAAACTCCTTTATCCTCCAGTCTGTATTGTTTAATTTTTCAATTCACCCGTACGAAGAACGGGTATACCAGCTAGTAATAAAATAATTTAGGTATGCATATTCCAAAGATTTAAAATATTTTAGTGGGAGTTGCTTTATTTTTTTGTATCGTGGTGTAGCTTTTAATCGAACTAATGTCATTTTTTTTAAAAAAAAGAATGGATTGTATTATGTTCCAAGATCTCTAAAAGTAGTTATTAAAGCTTTGTTCTAAATATTTATGTATATTAGTTTTGTTATGACGTGAGCAAGTAAAATTATTTCATAACTTGGTAGCGTGAGGGCTCTTGCAGTTTTTTTGGCCAAAAGCATTTCATTCCAAATCAATTAAACATAACATTAAATTCAGTTGTAAATTTTTACTCTTTACAGCCTTTCTCTGAAGAAAAAATCTAGTCCCGTTTAATGTTGAAAGTTCTTGAAATGATCGGCTCTTCGTTGCGGTTGTCCTTGCAATCCCTTTCGCTGGAAGGTTCCAAGGTTATTTCATTCAAGGCTTTGCTATCCCTTGGTCCTTAAAGTGTGGCTGCCAACGCAACCTCTGTAAAGTCTCTTCAAAGAAGAAAATAGCTGATGCGGAAGATAATGCCGAAGTTTCCAGGGGATCGAGAAAGTCCTTGTCAACTTGCGAGCTGACCCTATAAATCCCCTGGGTTGACTACTTTCACGCCCCCAATAATCTCTGCACATGGCCCTCCTCGGCTTAGTCCCAACTCCATTGGTGGTAGGAGACAATAGGATGGTGCGTCTGAAACCCACTTCTGCACCGTACCTAGTTTACCCTCTGGAGGCTATAAATCACCCTGTCACTTTGACAATGATGGTATTTATCACGTCCGGCCGACATTCTTTTCATTCAAATAGTTCGTGGCCCACACGTTAGAAGTGACCCGACAAAGAATACTGATCACAGAAGCGTTCTTTCTATAGATCGCTGAGACTAACATAGTGTGGGTGTCGGAGAATAAAGGGTGTGGCAACACCAAAGCCGTTTTTTGATTAGACACCCATCTATTTTCCCCTAGGCATGAGAAAATAATACCCGTCCTTTTGAAAGGTGCGATGTCCCATCTGGGCAACTCGGTCACCCTGTTTATCAATCTTGAGAAGTTATGTCGGGAGGTGTTCGACTAATGAGCAGTAAGAATATCTTTCACAAAATGAAAATAATGTTTGCATCAATATTGCCTAATTAACTTGTGCAACTATATCATATAATTTCAAAGAAGCATTTTGGCACTAATAGAAAAAATAGTTTTCTGGGAGAATTACAACACATAGCATTTCTAGAGTGAACATTGCATATAGTTCACTCAGAAAGCTACAATCGCCTCCCAAGAGATGGCAGCTCTTTGCTAGAAGGCGACTATTAATTTAGAAAAGAGTGGAGGTCAATGATTTGTGGTACTAGCATTTTCACACGGGTACCAAAAATTAGCGTTGCATTGTAAATGAACAAAATAGTGTGACATATCAGTAAACTTACTCCAACGTTGAAGCACGTATAACAGCATGATTTTTATTAATAAAAGACGCTATTTCTAGAAGATAATAATAAGATACCGGTGGTGTGTGGCTCCAATGTGAAATCATCTATCCATAATGAAATGGCTCCAATAAATCAAAGAAAGATACATATGAGTTCAGTTAGTCGATTCGGAAAAGCAAGGAAAACCAATAGCATCAAAAAACGCTTTGTACAGTCCCAATCTTGGGTTTCCATATGTTGCACAGGTTGAAATATTTTTCGGGTGAGTGAGGGAATATTAAAGTCGCATTGTTCAGCTACACGAGATCTTTTAGCTGTTATATATTCAAGTCGTTTATTCAATATATTACATTGAATAAACGCAAAAAACAACTGTAATTAAGGCACTCAATTTTTGCCCCTTTCGAAACGTTTATAACGAGTTGTTGAGTATATATAGGTATAACTTAATATATGGACTTTATATTGCATTATATTCCTTGTCCCAATAAAATGTTATTTATATATTGGAGTGTAACATACTTTCTGAACATTGGGTATAAGAAAAAGTTCAATCGTTTTTTAGCACGTTTACTTTTATGCGTTATCAATTCTTAGCTAAAAGTTGGATCCAACTGAAACTGGTTTAAACAGTTAGAGTAGTATTATATTGATAATTTATACACATTTTTTTTCATTTCATTCAGTTTTTTCTTTTTAAACTTATAAAACTATCAACATAAGTTAAGAAAGAGTGCACATTAGACATTGAATGTTGTTTGTGCTCCAACGCAATGGATGCATAGAAGTTTTTTGTCGTGGGATGATGCGTGCTCAAAAATCACAGATGGCTTTTGAAACGGTGTTTTTTTTTGAAAAGGGGTCCCGTCGGAAGGCCATCAAATGTCACTGACAAAAATTCTGCATTATGTGTTGGAAAAAATCCCCCTAAACTTCCCTAAAGGGCTTCGCTTGAAATTCAAAAAACTCTGTTTTTCATTAATTTGCTTGGTTTCGTGCCCCCAAACTCGGTTTGGGGGAAAAAGAAATGGGGGGCATTTTTTTTTCCACGGGGGCCGGATATAAAAGTGGTTAAAAAACAATTGTTCAAAGTGGGGAAAGCCCTCAAAACAGCATAAGAAAAAATTATGTTGGGATGTTGATGGGGAAAAGCCAGGGTACAGTTTTTGGAAGAAAATGAAAAGCCCGTGTTCCCAAAAGTTTTTACCATAAAACTTAGAAAACTTCATCTTTGGGCAAATAAAGGTGTGACTTCATCAATCTAATAAATGGAAAATTATACAAGAAACTGCGCTGTTGGATTGGTAAACTTTACCTCACGCAGCATGTACTCCTCATATTGCACCATCTGACTATTATCTGTTCAGGTCAGTACAAAAAATTTTCCCGATGAAGTAAAAGAAAAATTTTGTTTTCCCAAATGGCAAAGGAGAAAACTTTTCTCCCAAACAAAACTTTTTCCCGGAAATTATAAAAATCCCCGTCTGACAGACAAATTTGTAACAAAAAAAATTTCATTTTAAATTTAAAATTTAAAATAAAAGTAGTTTTTTTTTTTCCGAAAACCAACAGGACCCCTTTTTCTTTACAGCCCAATAGATTTAGACACTATGGGCTTGGCCGTAGATTTTAATTCTTTAAACTTCTTTTTTTATTATATCATTAAAAAAGTTGAATATATATATATATATATTTAGAACTATGCCAGAGGTAAATAGGAACGATTGAAGAAGAAAATCTATCAGTAATTGGGGAAATTGTTTTAAAAAATACACCCAAATTCCTAAACATTGGGAAAAATTTTTCTATTAAAAATCAAACCATATTTTTTAAACAATAAACTGCTCTATTTTTAAAATAGAATATGTTTTATATTCTGCACATTTTAAAACACCATGTCGCATTTTGTAACGAACCCCTCAAATTTTCATTTCTTACCCAGTCTTTTGAAAACGTGAGGAGGAAGAGTGATGGAACAGAAAAGCGCATTCAAGCGGCACATCACAAAACAATGAAACTAAGAGGACCCAAGTCGCGAAGGATTAAGAAAGCAATTCTCTCTAGTAAATCATCCATTAGTCTTCGAACGGATTTCGAAAACTTTTTATTTCGAAATGCGTGGGTCGCATTTTAATAAAGTCTATTGTTCTACACCACTTCTCCTTCATTGCAGAAGAATTTGAACCTATTCTCTGTCATCAAATAATACCTCTCCTTCTTACCTTTTAAAAATTTAAACAAAACAATCACAATCTTTTTTTTTTTTAAATTTTATAAAAAGATAATTGCATCCAAAATTAAAGCTTGTTCCCCAAGTGAAATAAATAATCTTTTATCTTTTTTTTTCCCGAGTAAATTAAAAAGCTATTGATGCCTGACTTTTCAAAAGTATTTTTTGAGTGTCATAAAAGTAAATTTAATAATAATAAAGTTATTCGGATGAGACTTTTTAGACAGATTTTGGCAGCTAAATGTGTGTGTGTGTGTGTGTGTGTGTGCGTGTGTGTGTGTGTTCAAAATGTATCAGATCCAGAACTAAATCCAAAATAAATTATTATGTAAATAGAAACCCTATGAAGAACGGAAAGGATAAACCTCTTAAAAAATGTCATGAAAAAAGAAATACTCGTATGGATAAAAAGGAAAAAATATTGTTACTACAGAAGGAAAAAAGAGACGGATGTAATTTACATCTGAAATCATGCTTTTTGCTGTTCAATTTTTGAATCGTCTTCTTTCACCAAAAGAACAAGCTAACGAATGTATACATATTTATCCCTCTACGACTGAAACAAGCAGAAAAAAAAATTCAAAAATAACTTTTTAAAAAATATATGACATTGGATGGTATAATTTAGCGGGTAGGTAAGAATCTATTACTTGGAACTTTTGCCCTGTTTTCATGAATTCATTACAGCTTCTTGCAGTGAGCACAAATTATATGAAGTGTACAAATCGGAAACGAGCCTATGGGCTGCTCCGACTCTTTCCTACCGCACTTTTTTTTTGTTAAAAGAAGTCAGAAATCAATACCGAAAATAAAAATATCTCTTTGAGGAAATTCTACGTTATTTTATTGGGCTTGAGAACTTGAGGAACAAGAAATGGAGGGAATACTCAAAATAAGCATGAATACTAAATTATTCATTCTCAGATCCATTTGTTGTTTTTTCACATCATTAAAAACAGAGTTCGCATCTATCAAGAATTTATAATATGAAAAAATAAATAAGCACACATTTTTTTTAATTCAAACAACGTCTTGTTTTTAATAGAGTAGTAGATTTAAAAGAGAATCATTAATTGTATAGATCTTAAAACAAAATTAAGAAAGTATTTCAATATTATTAATTTCATTTTTATCTTTATTTACTAATTAATATTTGTGCAAAAGTAATTAATCGCTCTGTATCTCATTTGATACATGAGTCCATATTGTCATCGATTCTAAGCTTCACCCGCAATTCTATACTTATTTTTTTAAAAAAATAAAATATTGTGTTAAAAGGTTCATCAATTTCTGATACTTAAGAATTTTTAAAAATTTGAAGGAAAAATAGTAAGACTTTAATAATTAATTTATTTGACTAGTATTAAAAATTTCAAATACATATATGAACCAATAATTAAACTAGGCGTCAGTATCATGTTTCGAAAATAATTTGTCTCTGATATTTTTTTAAAAGAATATATTATAGAAGAATATAAAAGAATTATTAAAGACTATAGAACATTTAGAAGAAAAATTACGTTATTTTGTTTTCACCATCGAGGTATATTTGTTTCATCCGTGTCGAATTTTCAGTGGCCGCTACTCTCCATTTTTTTCTCCACATAAAATTGCCTCTCCTTTCATACTTGAGTCATAGTGAACTCGTTTGATGCAATTACTGATATTTGTGATGTTACGTAATCATAGAAAGAGAATACAAACAAATTTCTTAAATACGAGCAGACAACGATTTTTAGGATAGATTGGGTTACTGGGATAAACTGCGGAATGTGTGGAATAAGCCATCGATGCAAGTGACCAGAATGGACAGTTACATTTTTCCTTTTGTAAGGTATTGAAGCTCAATTTCCCCCTTCCACGACAGATATTTTGCCTTCGATTCAACCGCACCCGATTTTAAGGAGCATTATTAACACCGGAAAAATGGCACGGCTTAGATTCGAGTATAAATACGGTATATATATATTAAAAAGATATTGTAGTGAGAAATCAAAAATCCGAGTAGTTAACAAAGCACATATTTATGTAATGTAAATCTTAGGGGAGAGAGTGAGGCTATTATGCAACCTTTTGAGATCAGTTTAGATTGAAAAAAGGTTGAAAGTAATATTTTCTACATTCAAATCATGAAAACACCATGGGTATGTCCCAATCAAGTATTAAAGTTGCGGTGGTCTCCACTACAGCAATGAATTCTTGTTAAGCAACTTAATTATTTCCCAACGGCCAATTGGTTTTTCATGGAAAGTATTCAAAAGAGGACAATGTCGACGCGTACATCCTGAGGCAAGTCAACCTTTGGCCCTACACTTATCAAGGTTATTAGAAACCAAGAATGTTTTCACTCCTATCGCCCAACTTTTAAGTCCGCCCCACGAGGGTGACAAGAAGCTAATGGCTGAATAGTAACTTCGGCTACATCTAACAGAAACCCTTCTGTACCGAGTGAATTCCTCTGAAAGTTTGACATAATACGCTTTTAAAGTTGACACAAAAAGCAAAACTGCGATTCGCTGACTGACTAGACTAGATTACTGAACAGGAGTGTCAAACTCGAGACTAACATGGGCCTGTGGCTGCATGAACTGAAGCTAATTTAACTCTCAATTTCTTTGTTGTCCTTTAGCATAACAGCCTACCATCCTCAGGCTAACGGTTTGGTGGAGAGACGGCATCGCACCCTAAAAGCCGCCATTATGTGCCATAGCGATGCGACTTGGTGTCAATCTCTACACACCGTCCTCCTTGGATTGCGTACTAAAATTCATTAAAATTTAAAAGCTACATCAGCTGAATTGGTCTTTGGAGAAAATTTACATTTACTTGGCGATTTCCTACATGACTCAAGACTTTCATCTCTATCCACTTTTGTGCAACAACTTCGTAATACTTTCGCCGACCTACGTCCTGTTTTACCTTCTCACCATACAAAGCAGAAATCTTTCCTTTTCCATGATCTTTCAACATGCACTCATGTATTTGTGCGTACTGATTCCGTCTGAACTTCATTACAGCTACCTTATGAAGGACCATACCCTGTGATTAAGCGGTATGCAAAATATTTTGACATCAGCATCAAAGGAGTTTCTCCAACAATCTCTATTTATAGATTGAAACCCTGTTTCTTCGCTGATCCTGATCCTTATAAACCAACATTAGACGATAACTCTATAAACCACCATCAACTGTGCCAGCTACTCCACATCACTCACAACAGGACACTTCTGAGCAATCTTCAAAACTTCGAGTGAGATTTGTTGAACCTCCTGCTCAATATGTAACTCGTTATGGTCATGCAGTTCAACAATCTAGACGATTCATGTAAAGTTCACCCTGTTCACTGGTGGGGAGTACTATGGCTGTGAATGAACTGAAGCTAATTTAACTCTCAATTTCTTTGTTGTCCTTTGGCAACACTTAGGATTATTCAATACTTTTTACTTTTCTGTAGAATATTGGCGTTACCATGTATCTCATGTATTTTATCTAGTAGAAAACAACATTAAAGTTCATTTTACTATTTTTATGAGATGTGCAACATCATTTTGACTAACATCAACATTCTGAACACGCATGAGAGAAATTTAATATCTTTCTCCGACCCAACTTACTTATCGTCAAAGGCCAAACGAACATTGTTTAACTTTAGGTGGCCTAAAAAAACGATATTCATAGAAATGTCGGATTATTTTGAATAATACATTATAATAAACATATGTAAATGAACAAGAAAAATGTAATGTTTACGTCCTTATACTTGACATCCCTTCTCTGCTACCATCTTTCCAATTTTGGAAGATATTTTTTTTGTTATATTTTATATTGGATGCTGATGTATATCCCTATTTAGTGCCCCTATTTAATTATTTTTCACTAATACAAAATGATTAAGAAAAGATAATTTTTAATAATATTAAAGAGAATAGGGAGTAAAGTATGCAAATTAGAATTTAAATTAAAGTAAGCTAAGGGCAATTTAAGTTAATACTAAACTGTTATATATGTTTTTAGAATATATATATTCTCTTTTTTTAAGCCTCTTAATTTTCTAAGGAATTACAAATAATCATGCATTAATTCTAAAAGCTTAATTCCATTACGATAATGATAATTTTCATATAACCTATGCCTGTATACATATTTTATGAAAATATGCCTATTTCAATTTGGATTTTGATCCAATGCACATTTCACTTACTATCTTTTGATGTTGTGAGTTACGATGGGTAGTTTGTGATTTATCAAGTTAATTATTTAATCAATCAATTGCAACATGCATGTACTTTGTAATCCCTCCAATTTAAAGGACTGTAATCAATTTTGAGTTGAAATGACCCTAAGGACATCGCGCCGTGTAGCGTTTGTTCTAAAATTAGGCATTCCTGAAAATCATAAAAGCTAGATTTTAAATAGTTGTATTCAACAGTATTGAAAGTACTTTAAGTATTTAATATTATAAAATACAAAACAAGGCTCATTGATAAATAGAAATAGTATACAAAAGTTTCATAATGTAGTTTAAATTCTTCTGTAAAATGTTGTTATATTTCCTGCATTTTTATATTCAAATAAAAAAGAAATTTCTAAGTGTTACTTGTATTTTAGCTCATGATCTTCGTAAATCGAATTCTTTGAGGTGGGTTATTTTTGAGCTAGAAAAAAACATGACTATTTGCTTCATTTTTTTTTGGAATAAAACAAATGACGGGGAAAGGGGCATTTTAATTTTGATAATTATTTTTTTATATCCATATTACGTCAACAAAAGAATTCTGAGAACAGATAGATGTAATTTAAATAAATTGTGTCACATCACGGCGTTCGGAAGTATAAATTCTGAAATAGGAAGGGCTCAGTAATACGACTGATTTTGTAACTTATTTACCTAAGTAAAGTAAAACTTCGTCCTATGCTCTACCAGAAATAAATTGTTTCAAACGGTTTCCTCTGTCTGGAAGTGTATCAACAAATAACTCCGAACAAATATATTTCACATCTGCTCAATGTAACCATTTATTTTCTTCTTTAAAAACACTTTTCAGTGATACTATCTAGTATTCTTTTGTTCTCTCCTGTTCTTTCTAATGTGATCAATGTTTTCTTCAACCATCAAATTTAAGTTGCTACAATCCTGAAGATGACAAATAAAAACTGTACCACTTCCAGAAATTTTTAGAATAGGGGGAAATCCCCGGCCCCCTACTTTAACAAATTTTTCCCCCGAGATTCATTATAATTTTCAAAATCGGGGTTCCAGTACAATATTTTTGTTTTTGAAAATCTAGAGTTTTGTAACAAATAAATCCCGTAACTGTTTCTTTTTAACACGTTGCTTCTGTTTTCATACGTTCTTAGAAATCTGCAGTATTGCATTTCAGCATCCCCCCCCAACATGCTTGGCTCCTATAACTTCATCACGCTGCTTACTGCTAGAACTAGACATAGACACTTACAGTATACCAGTGTGCCGGATACCCTCTGCCTCTCCAATCGCTGTGGATGGTTGATAAAAAAAAAGCTCTCTCAATGTCAATAGAAAATTTGTTTTCCGATTTCGTTTTGTGTTCCGTGATTGTTTTATTATCAACAAAAATAATTGGGCAATATTAATCCCATAAAAATTAAAATGAAGTTGATTTAAAAATTAAAATATCGTAAGTATACAGATAGGCAGACATTAAAGACACAGGTCAACTTGCAGTATCCTTTCGTGGAGGAAATAAATCATTTGAAGTAACTGAAGAAATATTAAATTTGATAAGTTTAAAGTGTATGACATCAAGGGAAGATATTTTCAAAGCTGTTGAAAACTGTTTATGTGAAAATAACTTGTGTTTAGAAATGCTTTCTGGAATATAAACTAATACATGTGGCGTATTGAAAATGAAAACACGCAGTCAGAAATCACACAGAAACATGTCAATCTTCCATCTCCTACAAGCCAAAAGTTCTTCTCTCACTTACAAGGAACGAATCTCCAAAAAAACCTCTTTTTGCTCTCTATCCCAGTCTCACATGACTTTCCAAGAGAGTTCTACTAATCATAATCCTTTAGAGCCGGGGTAAGCATTAAGTCGATCTCGATCGACCAGTGAACCACCAAGACAATTTGGGGTGACCGCCTTCACTATTACCTATAACGCGGAAACTAAAAAAAATCAATATATTTTTGGAACACCGATGCCAGCTAGACTCGAGAATCGGCTTTTTGCAATCCATGCGTCTATGTGCAGACGACTCGTGTACCATAATTGGAAGGACACGATGACGCTTCACACATTCTCTGCCACTATAAGGAAAAAAGCAATCATCGAGATGCCAGCCTTAGAACTGGGTTTTCCCCCACACGCCAACTAAAGGGAGGGACGTTGATCAGCTCTTTCCGCGATAACATGGGATCGGCTACTGAAGCATCACCCACATTTTGCGCTTCCAAGGGATTGGATTCTTATGTTTACGATTACGTTCTACGATGGAACAACGCCTGGCAGTGAACATGTTACATACATACTTCGAAATCAATTCATCGGTTTACGTTTGTTCGCTACTCTCTGCATTGAAAACGCCCACGGTCTAGCAACCGTTCATAGTTGTTCAAACATTCAACTTGAAACTTTTGTGCTGCTTGTGTTTTTGTAGTAAAATTAGTAATCATTTATAGTTTAAAAGAAATGTATAATGTCAAAAACAAAAAAGGAAAAACATACAATTTTAATACAGAATGGGAAGATCAGTTTTCTTTACAATGGTGAATGCAAAATGTGTGTGTTATATATGTCATGCAAGTGTGGCATTTCTACTATGTAGATGGACGCAAGCAAGAAACGCCGCTGAAATGTACAGATATCCATATGATTCTTTATCTCTTAAGTTTTACTATTTGGCCGACAAACATCTTACCATATTTATTCGATTCTAAGCCACATTCCGAATTCCCAACAAGCTTTTGCGAAAAATGAAAAATTGTGTTAAATAGGAAACCAAGATATCCAATTTTACACAACCGTAATCCTTTTTAACGAATCCAGTGATGTTTTTCTTCGATTCTAAGCTACACTCGATTTTTTGTATTAACATTAAAAAAATTGCAGCTAACATTCGAACAAATACGGTAAATATAAAATTCAAATTTTTAGCTCAGAAAACCCCCGGGAAAACCGAAAACAATTTTAAAAAAAGTTTAAAGTAAAACCGGGGCTTTGTAAAAGTCTCCCACCCCTGCTTTAGAGGAGTCTATCTGGAACGTAGGGGAACTGGATTTCAGGAAACTCTTGCTCCCCCTACAATCTAAGACATTCACTATGGGCTTTTAACTGCTGCGACATCAACTGGTTTTCTTCATAACAATGTTCGCTAAATGGAACACCTGATGCGATCGGTGAAGTAAAAGAAGCTGAAAATTTACTCATCGATAAAATAGAATTCGACAACAAAATTAATAACTGTAAGAAAATAAATTATTTAATTATAGTCCAATAATTATAACTGATTAATTATAGTCTTAAAAACAATGAATTACATTAGGTCACATGTACTTTCGTATCGACAGTTTAAGGAGCTCTTAAAAGAATTAGATTGTGAATATGTTGATGTTTTTTTGTTGGTGAGTCAAAAGATATTTAAAAATGATTTTGGGAAATTTAAAAGTCGACTTGTATATGAATGAGAAGCAAATATCAGTACCAGAATTAAAAAATGGTGAATAATTATTGGATTTATTCATTTTTGAAGATATCATCGAAACACTCAATAAATTAAATACAACATTACAAGGAAATATAATTAATAATCGATGCATTTAATCCCATCAAAGAAATTTCGAAGAAAAAAAATTTTTAAAAAGGAAACCCAATTAAAAACAAAATAATGTTGGTTTGGAAAAAAATTACAAAATGAAAATAATTTCACCAAATACGAAAAAAGAAATAAATAAAATTGCAGCTACTTCTGAGAGTTGTTTCACCAATTTAGACAAATACAAAAAAAAAAAAATATTTGAAATATATTCATTTCCTTTTCATGTCGATGTTGAGTCAGCCTCAGAATATCTCTGAATGGAACTGATTGTCTTAAACTGCAATAATGAATTATAACACATTTCTGAAACATCAGAATCAAAAATAGATTTTTATAACACTTATGCCACTAAAGAAGCATTTTTTCAATTTAAGAGATCTGATACAGAGAGTTATCAGCACTTTTGAATTAACTTATAGTTGCAAATAACTTTTTTCTGAAATGAAATTTATGGAACATAAATCGCGCTCAAAGTTAACGGACGAAAACCTGAAACATTAATTATGATGTGCAATACACGCATTGAAATCAACTTATAAAAACAAGGTGAAAGAGCTGAGAAACAAATATCTCACTAATTAATTAAATTAAACATTATTTTATCATATGGAATTAGCATTATTATATTATTTATGTTTATATACATAAAAAATAATGACAATAATAATAACAATTCATTCTCAGTTTTAAATTTTCTATATAATAAATGTTAGTAAAGGGGCCAAAGTTAATCCGCGAGATTATAAAGTTTTTCCAAAGTGGATCACAATGACATTTGAATTTTCCATCCCTGTTTTAGAACCAATCACTTCCTTTGTAATTTTAGAATAAGTTCTTTTTTAAATTTGATTATTTTTAGTTTTATGTATATTATGTCAACTCGATCTAAATTTCCTTTATAAAAAAATGTTAAAAATGTATTATAATTAATTCCTGATTCAAATGAAACAATTTCAATATTTTATATGTTTAACTGTAGTTTAATTTTTTATATTCTAATTTATATTCTAATTTTAATGTTGATGTGCAAAATGCTTTGAAATTTCTATTTTCCTTAATAAAGTAACAAAATATAACTTTATAATATAATATGTATCTCACCAATGTTTAAATTCCTAACAAGTAATTTCAAATGACGGGATGAAGTTTTTTCCTTTTATTTTTAGTATTTTCCCCCATCGAGAGAAAAAATTAAGCAAAAAACATATAGTCGAACCTCCATTTTCAGAACCACTACTTTTGTGAATTTTTTGTTTTTAGAAAAAAACAAAAAATTTTTTAAATTTTTTTCGGGGAAAAAAATTTCAAAGGGGTGTGATTTATTATTTAACAAACTGTTTCCTTTGTGTGTGTGTAATTCGAATTTTTTAATCCTTATTTTAAAACCATTTCTGGACATCTCAAATTATCCTCTTTTTTTACGCATTTTGTGGTGACCAAAGACCTTGAGCTGGTTTTACAAGACGCCGAACTCCCCCAGAGTAATAAAATTGCCGCAGTTTTTCAAATAAAAAACTTAAATAATGTAAACAGATTTTATCAGTAATAGGATTTCGGAAAACATGTGGTAATGTAAGCGTAAAATTACTGGTTATAAAATAATGTATGCTTAAAATTATTTGTGGGTTGAAAAGGAAAACCCTTAAACCCTTAATTTTTAAAACAAAAAATTATTTTTTAAAGTCGAAAATACAGTGTTTTCCTGGACAGTGTTCTTTTCTCTAGTTTTCCTTTCATATTTCTTTTTGATAGATAAGTTTTATAAAATAAACAGATATTAATTTGCAAAATAAAGGTTCAGTTGTTGCTTTTTTTAAAAAATATAGTGATTCAAGGGAAATTTTAAAAATTTTTTTTTATGTAGTTTTTTAAAGTAAAAAAAAAAAATTAAGGGAATTTTTAAAAATCATGATCTTTTTTTTTTTCCCCCTTTAATTTTTGTTAAATAGAGGTCCGACTGAATTTCTAATACCCAGAAAAATTGTTATATATATATATATATATATGTATATATATATATATATATATATTTCTTATTTAACAAATTAAGTTGCTTATAATGTTGTTGGAGATAACTGAAGTTTTATTTTCCAATATTTTATTTTAAACAATATTTATTTTAAGCAGTATTTTTTAAATAGGGAAATGGGCTTTTTGTCGTTTTTGGGAAAAATTAACAAAACTTAAAAAATGTTAAAGATCGTTTATAACCCGAGAGTTGTAAAACAAAACAATACTTTTAACTTCATAAATTTTCAGAAATTTAATTATACCCCGTATAAATATTTAAAAAAAGAAAAAGAATGGTTTTCTCCTTCTGTGTCTATTTTTTTTCAAATTTTTCCCCCGATGGGGAAAAAAAAAAAAAAAAAAATTCTTCAAATTATTTACTTTGCTTTAGATTTTCGAGCACTAGAGGGCGCCAGTGCTTTTATTGATATTTGATAGTGTGAGGTTTTAGAATACTTACATTTTTAGTACGTTTTATCTGTGGAAAGAATCACATTTCAGAGAATTATTTAATTACAAGAAATCAATAAAGAAGTATGACCCTAGTTTCTGCCCTTAAAAAACATAAGTAACCATATAAATGAAGTTTTACTTGCTCCATTCTTTTTGCAAGAGGATACTATGAAACAGATAGCATTAAAAAAGGAGACGAGATTTAATCAAAATAAATTAATTTATGAATCTCTTTCTAAAATATTTCTTAAAAAGCAACTTTTTCAAATGATTTTCATATTACTAATTTTTGGACATAAAATAAAAGTTACCTTAAGAACAACAAAATTATATTATTATTAGTTATAATATTTCTTTTCTTTCTTTTTCCGGCAAATTATTACACGTTTAAATTTATTTAATGATAGCTCAGCTGAATTATGCTTAAACAAACAATTTTTGAATTTATCTATTTATATATTTAGTATTTTAGTTCTTGTTTGTGTATGTGAAATTCTATTTGTAACAAAAAAATTATTTTATACTTTCAGAATATCTAAAATATCCATACATATTTTAGTGAATTCTTAAATTAATCTTAATACTTGCCTTAGAATAATGCATTTTATTCTAAATTTTCTATTTCTAACCTACTTCTAGGAATACAAACTGAAATAAAGATTTTAAATTTTATTGTACAAAAATTATTAATTATTTTCAGAATTTTTCGAAACAGTAAAATAGTATTTTATGCTTAAATAAAATAATGATAAAATAACTATAAAAAATTTTCAAATTCAAAAACTGCATTTATAAACTATGTAACTTTTCACTTATTCATATCTTAAAAAGTTTAATGTTGTTACTGATTAATTACATTGTATTGAAATTTTTACCTTTGTATATCAAGTTTTATAAAAGAAGCTAAAAATTTTATGAAATGTTTGTTGAATTTTTGTCTTTCTCAAAATTATTAAAAAAATAATTTTCAAATGAAATCTTGAATGAAATATGTATCCTGTAAACTAAATTTAGCATTCAAGAGACGTATTTACTTGGCATCAATACACAAACACGAAAAATGAAAAGAAAAAAACAAACTTAAAGCAATTTATTTGTAGCATTTTATTTTTATTTTTCAACAACTTCAAAATAAATACAATATTGCTCATAGACCTGTCACGTATGACGAATGTTACAACTTGAAATAAAAGCGATTCAATAAAGTAGCTGCCTTATAACCCACTTAGAAGAGGAGTGGGGAGAGAAAGAAATTTTGGGAAATATTAGCTTTCTCCTGTTGCAATCGAAGAAAAACTTTCCATTACACTTATATTCTTAGACAATAATTTATTATTCCTTCTCTTTTCTTTCACTCCACTTCGTTTGCAATAGCGAAATAAATGTAAATATACCGTACAGCAAAAAGCAAATTTTTTAAAAAAATGTGCATTCATCAATTATTTTAGCTTAGTCAGGTCATTTAATATTTGTTATAGTTTAAAGTTTGGCTACGGTACGAGTAAAATTAGTTGATAGTATTTGTTCAGATCATTTGTACAAGTGATTTTTAACTAAGCAAATACATGCAGAGTTTATATAGCAAGCAAAAATATATAAAATACATTTTGAATAGAGTTTGGTCAATCTGTTTAATATTAATATTATTTATATGCACACACATATAAGATGTAAATCGTAGTGTAAATTAATTGTCGTGAAGAATAAATTTTGAAAAAAAAATAGTTATTAATCATTTATATTCTGAAAGTTAGTTAAATTCATGTAATCAATTACTTTAGGACTCAGATTTAACGAAATCCTAATTAACGAATTTTGCAATTTAACGAATAATAAACCCCGAATTAATTCAGATGCTGGAAAAATTATTTTTATTAGTTTGTGCTAGAAAAAAAAACTATACCTATTTTTTCAAATAACACCTTTTTGTCCGGAACAGAAAAGACTTTTCTTGTGAGAACCAAATTTCAATGGAAAAGTGTGAAGACCATTATTATACTTAACTGGTGCAGATGAGTCATGAGCAGTGGCGCACACAAGGGGGGTTTCCTATGGGTCCGGACACCCCCCATAGCCCTTGATTTTTTTTCGAGTGGTTATAATCCTATGCATATATTAATTAAAATTTAATTATATATTTGTTAGTAATAATTAATGCTAATTATTGATTCAATAATTAATTTTGTATTGTTTTTGCTCCCGAAAAATGACAGAATCAAAAGAAAATATTGGGTGGTGTATTGGAGCATGATATCAAAATGGTGGACTTTCGACCCTGACCCCTTGAAAAGTTTTTGTGTACTACTGGTCATGTATACAGTAGCGCAATACAGGAATTTTTCAAGGGGGTCCGGGGTCGAAAGTTCACCATTCTTGTATTATGCTCCTTTTGATTTTGTCGATTTTCAGGAACAAAATACAGTAAAAACTAATTATTGAATAAATAATTAGCATTAATTAATAAAATTAATCATTCATAACAAATACTTAATTAAATTTTACGTACTTAGAATTATAATCAATCGGAAAAAAAATCAAGGGCTTTGGGAGGGGACTCCCAGGTCCCCTTTCCCCCCTTGTGTGTGCCACTGGTGGTAAGTATCGTGTAACTTATGAGTGGTAAATATCATGTAAGTCTTGAGTATTGCAGGGAATTCCCTTCTTATCTCATCCTAACCCAGTGTTTCTCAAACTGTGGGGCGCGCCCTCCTGGGGGGGGCGCGATACTCTTACGAGGGGGGCAAGAGCATATCGAAAATAAAAGTTTTAAAAAATAATTAATTTACTCTGGAATGAATTAAAACAAAATGATTTCAGACATAGTAAAAAAAAATGTAATTCTTTTACTCTGATATAATTTATATGCGATATAAGCTTCATTCTCAAAATAAAAACTTTTCAATACCTAATTGGGCTATCTTTGATCCAAAAACTAAATAAAAAAAAAACTTTTATTTTTTTATTTATTGCAATCTCATGATATGATTTTACTACTCTTTTCAGAGGAAAACGAATCCTAGACCCAGAATAGAAAAAAAATTTAGAACATAAAAATTCATCACTGTGCTTATTTTTGAAATACTGCACATTATAGCTGTAATCTGTTTTTGCTGATAATCTGTTTGACCTTCTGGGTTATTGGCACAGTTAGTTATGACCCCTATATGTGTCTGTTTCTCATTTAGGAAGTTGTAAGTAATGTATTTATTTCTGTGTTGAGCTTTTTTCCATGCAAAAGAGTTTTATGATATTTGGAAAATCTCGGAGAGCACTTTGGAGGATCACTTGGCCAAGACTTTTAACCCGGAAGTGGTCGCGCTGAACACACAGAGATCACAGAACGTTAATTTGCAAAACTGTTTATTTGTTACCAACGAAAAATTGAAAAGTTCTGGAAAGTAGGTAAGTTTACTTTCTTAATTAAATTATTCACTGAATCACGATTTGTATCGTGTAAATAATAAAAATAGTAATTATATATATATATATATATATATATTATTAGTATGATTGGTGTGACTCAATAACGTATCGAGTGCGCGCCTGTTCCCGGGTTAAAACACATGTTGAAGTTCTTTTCGCTTTAAATGTTAAAAATAATAAATTATTCTTCATCGGAATTTTATATTATTGTTCATTATTTATAACATCAATTATAAATGCTAATTCTGTAAAGGCTTAAAATTACAAATTCGCTTAAAACTAATTACATATAATTGGAGCAATCATTTTAAAAAATCATTTTACATTTTTGTAAACATTGACACGCACTTTGGCTTTTAATACTCTCCTACAATTCAGCTATTATATCAATAATGTTTTATTTTCTTATAGATGAATCCCCTGGTAAAGAGGGCACTTCAGCCGGTATACTTTTTAATGTATCAGTTCTGCACAGAGTATTTATAATCCAATTAATTAATACTAAATTGTCAAGTTTTTAATAAGTATTAACGACTTCCATGGCTTGTCTTGGAAAGTAAAGTTATAAAGGGAATGCTTTTGCGATTAGAAACAATCCTCTGAGTTCTTTTCTATATGAAGCTGATATCTATATTTTGTTTTCTAAGCAGCCACCGCATTTTGCAGTAATATGTTCAATTAAAAATTATAGAGAAAGGAAAATAACATAATAATTATCCTATTACTTAATTTTTTTGTTAAAAAACGTATTCAAAATTTAAATACTTATTTATTTGTATGGTTTATAATTAAGATCGCGTACGAAGCTTTAAGGTCAAAGTGCATTATTATTGCATTCACTACATTATTAATGAAGAAGGGGGGCGCGATAAAAATTGTGATTGAAAAGGGGGGCGCCAGCATTGAAAGTTTGAGAAGCACTGTCCTAACCCACAATGCAAAAGAAGATTTTAACGATTATGATACATTTTTAGTGACGGACTGCCTATCTGTGCAATTGTATTTGAGTATACTGTTGACTTGTCGTTGTCAATGAATACCAGTGACGTAACGTACACCCCCGCAACACCCGCATTGTGGGGGGGAGCAGCGACTTTAAGGGACACAAAGCTTGGCTTACTAAGAACGTATTTGGGCTTGAGGCTGTTATTCTGGCTTTGCAGAGGACCCTAATATTCTCCGTTACGCCATTGATGAATACCGATTCTAATGCAGAAATTCTTAATGAAATTCCTCTCAAAACTATAACATTTTGTAATGTTTTATTGTTTGAAAACTGGGAAAACATGATTCTTTACTTATGCATCAGGATGTAAACAATACAATACTTTCTTCTCTGCATAGAGCAGAAAAAAAAAAAAACTATTTCGAGTCAGGAATTAAAAAGATTTTCAATTAGAAAGTATTTTAAAATTTTAAATTAAATTGGTTAGCCCGCGGTCGTTTCGTAAAACCTGTTTTTGCTACCGTCGTTACTCGCGGGGTGTGGAGAACACCCCAAATTTTAAACACGTGTATTTAATTATGAAAATAAAACTAAGTCATTATGATACATATTTATAAAATACAAGATTTTTTTGTGTTATACAAATAAAACCATTAAATTTATTGCATATAAATGAGACTAACACATTAATTTAAACTAAACATACAAAATTTTCATTTTAAAACACATAATTTTATATTTTTTCATATACCAGTAAAACGTATATAATAACGTATATATAAACGTATAAATATACTTTATAATTAGTAGAAAGTAGAAATGATAGTAGATAAGTAGTTTTTATGATAGTAGAAAGTATATAGAAACATAATATTTTAACCATTTTCCAAACATTCAGAGCAGACTGTATACAATGCTCAACTTCTCGCGGAAGTTCTCAGACCCCCAGATAAACTTTTGAAGGTCATTACATTCCAACCGTTCGAGAAAGAGGGATTGCATCAGGCCTGAAGGTTCAATGACCTAAAATCTGCAGCTACAGAAAAAATCGTGGTTCTGCACATTCCTTTTAGAATCCTGGGAGGATTTCTTGTTGTTGGGGTGTAGAGAATCACCCCTGTGTGAGTGATCGTGGGTTAGTAATAATTTACTAAATAGTATTTTTATCTATTGAATAAAATTATATAATTTCTAAATTTGTTTTTTGTGTGTAGTTTCTTACAGAATTTCTAAATGAAGAGCAGAGAATTTGTATTTTGTTTAGACCCGGATATAACGAATAAACCCGAATTAACGAACAAACTTAGTACATTACCATCACGATGCAGCGCACACTATTGGGACTCCTCTAAAAAGATAACATGGAACCACTTCTGTATTTAACTACGTAGTTGGTGCACTATAGTCATAACGCGTCTCTATGTAGCAGAACAATGGGAAGTTGAAATAATGATCACCATGTAAAAGACGTCGTATCTATGTGGATACTTGTGCTACAAACAAGCTCATTTTCTATTTCAAGGTTTTTGATGTGATGTTATGGTTCTTAAAGGCTGACTTAACAACATAATTGTTACGAATTTTGTGTAAGTTGTGTACATAATTTGTATTTGGATGTTTAATGCATTTATATTACTCTATGTTATGTTTATTTCATGTTAAAACTGTACCATCACAAGCCATGCCGCCCTTACGTTATTATGGCGATTCAATGAGAACTTTGGCGAAATTCGGCGGTAGAGCTGTCATTGGTATCATTTTTGCGACCAGGTTGGCGGCCAATTTGGTGACTTTGAGACCACATTTTGGAATCTTTGGTGACCATGCTGGCGAGTTCGGAACCCTCTGAATTTAAAAGTAGTAGAGCTCACCGTGTCACGTTCAGTGACAATGAGATTTGTTATATTGAAGTTACTGTTGGGTGTTCATAAATAAGATGCCGCCGGTACGGTGAGGAGCGCCCGATTTAACCAGCGAAGGAGCAGGATTTTTGTGACTAGCGACAGTCGGTGCGGGCTGTGCTTGTGAATAATCTTTGACTTACGTGGTTTTAAATACTTATGATTGTGTTTGATAGCTGTTGAAGGTGGGAAGACCTTCGATATTAACCAACCCTGGCGAATTTTTGCTGCCGAATCCCTATTTGTTAGACTGATTTTTTGATAATAAATTCGTATCGCTCTTAAAGAACTGTTTATTTCTTTGTGATTGTTTTACATAAAACCCCTGAACCCTCGGATCTACGTAACAATATCTATCATCTCAAGGGTTAGTTGACAGAGCCTGTTGAGATCATGCATGACATTCATTACAATCCTTCAAAAACCATGGATTCCATAACAACATGATAGTCGTTGGATTCCGACTAATGCACTGGTAGTCATTTTTCCTTTTAATGCGATATATTGTCTTCTTGCAAGCAACCAACATTCAGATGCAGTTTACGAATGAGAAACCTCTGCTTAACTTTATTTTCATGCCGAAGTGTTGTTTCGAGCTCCTGCTTCGTTCGATTGCGCTTAAATGCTATTGATTTGTACAAACCATCATCTTTGTTTGTTTGGAGTGAATTTTATCCTTGTTTCACACACATCGCATCTTCATGATGTAGTAATTTTAGTGGTCAACTGTGTTTTTAACAGAGGATAATGTCTATATAGCAGTGATTTTCAAACTTTCACTATTTGAGACCCAAAATTCATTCATAATTTTTATCGCAACCCCCTACATACAATCACAATGTATTGAATTTAATATTTGACGCTAAATCTATAAAACGACTTTAACCTTTTAAGTGCCCCCGACGTAGAAAAGCGTCTCGCTCGCCCAGTGTTGGTTGCCCCGGACGTATATAAACGTCTTTCCGAAGTACGATATTTTCTGTGCACTGCTATCCATAAAATTATTCCGATTGCTTTGGAACGCAATAAAAGGATATTGACAGTGTTTGCGAACGATTTATTTATTTCAGAGGATTTGCTTTTTTTTTTTATTCCTTTTCTCCTCCACCCTAATACATCACGTACGCGCACCTATGAAGAAAACGATGTAATTGGGTCGCAATTCGCGTAACGTTTAATCGTTAGTTAAGGGATTAATTACAAACTGTATTTATTATCAATGTAAGTGTTAATTTTGTATATTATTTTATACATGCCAAGTCCCTATGTGTAATTATTAAACTTGTTTTCAACTTAGTATTGTTAAATTAATTATAAAATACATTGCGCAGTACAAATGCATTTATAAGTGTAATACATCAGTGTAAATGTGCATTTTATTTTTTTATGTCAGAATACACTTTGTGTGTTTAAATTCAGTAAATTGATATATTTTTTTAAATAATCTCTTTAATAATCTCTTTTAAATAATCTCTCAACTTTTCAATATGCTCGCGCCCCCACCCTTAGTAAAGTTATCACGCCCCCTGGTGGGGCACGCTCCATAGTTTGAGAAAAGCTGATATATAAATGCAAATGTATATATATATATAGTTAACCAAACTTTGCATCAAAATTTTGATATATTTTTTTAATTATTGTCTTACTTATACTTGCTCATATTATCTTACTCAAAGAAAATGATTTTAAGTGAACTTTAAATGGACTGTTATTTAAATTGGAATTATTATTTAACACTAGAACGGCGGCAGTTTCGGTATACCTAAAACCGCGGGCTGGGTCAAATTGACCCCAATTAATATAAACCCGTTTTGTTATGCTGAAAGTACTCTATAATTATTTGGCAATGACATTTATTCATTTTTAACATTAAATTGTTATAAAAAGTTAATAAAAATAATAAAATATTATACAATATGGAATACTGTATACAGTTAGTAAAATATAGACAACTGTAATAGAAATATTTAATTTCTTACCAGTCAAGATTTCCTACACAATTCATGCACATTTTGGGCAACTTTTTATACATTTTGTACACTTTACACCTATCCGTATTTTACAGTCAGAATAAGTATCTACAGTTTTGTTGCTACACTCGAAAGCTTGAGAATGAACCCTTTTTTGCATCAGCGTAGATTCCTCAGTATTATCCACTTTTGTTTGTGTATCTGACATGTACTTTCTTTTATGAATATACACACTACGCAACTCTTCAATGAGATGTTGAACATATTCTCACATAGTGAATTTTTCTCCTGTAACTTCTTTGTATAAAATCCATGAATTTATTCAAGCAAGATCGAGAATGTAGTAGAATACATGAACTCTGGCCACCTCCTTGATCCTGCTTTCACAGAATATTTAAGAGTCATTTGGTCGGCAATGTCGAAACCAGATTTTTTGAGTTTTAAAATGATATTGTTTCTAGAAGCTTTTTTGGGTCAAGTATTATTGTCGATATCAACTGTGGGATGGAGGGAGCTCAGTAACAACACATTTTTTCTGG
The DNA here is from genome assembly GCA_019973955.1 of Trichonephila inaurata madagascariensis. Taxonomy (NCBI): domain Eukaryota; kingdom Metazoa; phylum Arthropoda; class Arachnida; order Araneae; family Nephilidae; genus Trichonephila; species Trichonephila inaurata. The sequence goes on along the minus strand of BMAV01026711.1, from coordinate 586,341 downwards.
TTTTTCCCCGATAAACTGTCAAAATTGATATCATCATGTTTCGTAACAATGCATCGTGTAACGCCATCTTGACTTTTTTCCCAAATTAAGATACTTCTTTCCGATTTCGATTCATCGTTCCAGTTAAAGTAGTGTTATTCGTTTATAACATTTGAGCCAGACTTAGAGTAGTAAAAAGTTATCTATTGTGATATTTCTTCGAGCACGTATTTACTATCATAAACAGCGGCAAGCAATTTGATACAAATTTATCTGATTTACTTGGGATATATATTGCGTGAAACGACATCTGGCTGTAGTCGGAAACAGCCGTTCATCAATAGTTACATATGGTCCTGGTTTATAGCAAGTAATCGAATTTTCAATAAACTTCTTCCAAACTTCAAAAATGAAACAGAATTTTTCGGTTTGTAGGCATTCAGATTGTGTAGTTTTTTGTCGAATCGCAGAAATCTCATAAGTTCTCTGAATCAATCTCTCGCCATAGTGTCGCAGAAAATTTGGGAAACCCCAACAACAGACTATCAGCCTAGATTATTTGACCGTATATACCTCGAGCATACAAAATTGATATAGAATCATCCAGTTCGTCTAAAGTTGTTGATCATTCATTTTTTCCCAGTTGCTGGTGAGCTTTTTCCTCTGTACAATTATTGATATGACGAAGCATAGGCTCATCTATAAGTAGCCTCCATGAACTAATTGCATAGCTATTTTCAATATTTCGCTTTGCATAAATGGTTGGGCCTCTTTTCTTTGAAAACATTGTGTTCAGCAATTCTTTTCCCCTCATACAGTTCAGAGGTGATGCTTTCCCACCGTTCCCTCATTTTTTACAAAAGTTCCAGAGTTCATTTCAAGGATTTGTAATCCGAAACTTTTCTTTATTTCATGTTTTTCTTCCCTCAAGTGTTTTCTGCTATTTCATTGTCCCGGGAAATTAAACACTCCATCCCGAAACATTTTCTTCATCTGGAAGGGGCATATTATTTCTTTGTTAAAAAAATTTCTTCATCATACCTTTTTGGGTTCATTTTTTATAATTGTCGCATATATTCAAGGTCATCACTAACTGTTAATTTACCCATTTCTTTAAAACCCTTGCACCTAAGACAATTTTATCTCAGCAGAAACAGGTGAAAATCGGAAAAGAACCCTAACCATGCAGTTTCCCACGGAATGGGGAGGAGGAGGTTAGCACACCGGGTACTACTAAAAAAAATTTCCAGCTGTTCTTCTGCTACCGTAAAAATCTACGACCAGTGATGTTCTGCTTCATCTAAATCCAAAGAATTTAAAAGCCCCTTAGGAAACGTTAAACTGCAAATTTAGTACTTGTGATTATAATGGGGTCACACACACACATTTACGCAACACACACACACACAATGACCCAGTCCGCGGTTTTAGTTATAAGTATTAAAACCAAAAATATGATAAGTATTTAACGTATCATATTTTCGCAGATTGTTATTGGCATAAAAATAGAAAAAGTCAAGAAATTTTTTTTTCAATTTCATTTCCATTTGAGAAAATCGGAAACAAAACTGCTTTTGGGTCAAAATGACCCCATCCGCGGTTTTCTAGTGTTAACAATACTTCACTGTGCTAAATGAAATAATGAAATGTGTGTTGTTAGAGGATTCACTGTGTTAGAGGAATGATGAATTATAATGAATTACGTTATGTGTCCTTACGTGATACGACCAGTGGCGCACACAAGGGAGGGGTCCTGGAGGTCCAAACCCCTTGATTTTTTTCCAATTGGTTATAATTCTAAGTATGTAATACGTAAAATATAATTAAATATTTGTTATTAATGATTAATTTTATTGTTTAATGCTAATTATTTATTCAATAATTAGTTTTTTACTGTGTTTTGTTCCTGAAAATCGACAAAATCAAAAATAGCATGATACAAGAATGGGGAACTTTCAAACCCGGACCCCCTTGAAAAATTCCTGTATGCGCTACTGAATACGACTGTGTATAACCAAAACAATCAGAAAGAAACATATAACTTTTAATATTTAACTTGAATATTTTGGTGTTTCACTTTAAATTGATTGCGCTTGTTCTGAATCTGAATAAAGATATTCCTCAATTAAAAACTTTCGTAGGTAAAATGTGTACTTCTATGAAAATTTTGAATCAACTTATCTAACCAAACTCGATTCCTTTTTTTCAGTAAAAACTTTTAGCAGTAAAACGTATGCTTTTTAGAAAGCTTTTCAATCAATTTATCTAATCAAACTCCATTCATTTTCTTTTTTCAGTATTACGAGAACTCAATATTTGTATGCCAGTCCATGTCACAAAATATACTTATTCCAAAAAAGTTCGACCTACGTGCAGTGCAAAATCATTTTGCTATTCTATTGACATAATACATTTTCTATCAAGTGAATAAGTTCCATCCAATTGGTGGCAGCATGTTTGACTCAGAAAATATTCCTCCAATTTCTTTTATTTAGAATTGAATTTATTCTCCCAAAACTTCAGGGGAAAATAACCAAGATAACTTAATTTGGATTTCTAGTGTTGGCAGAAAAAGATGAATTCTTCAAAATTCCGCTTGCTTTAGCGTTTTTCACTTACAAAGTTATTTGGCCGCATAACATGCTACACTCTTTCAAAAATGAATTACACTTGTATTTATGTTCGAGTTTTTATTTTATTTTCATACCGGTCTAATGTGATTTTGATCCACGAGAGTATTTTATGCTTTAAGAGAGAGAGAGAGAATTTCAGTTCTCTAAGAACTGAACTATGTTTCGGGAATCTATCTTTAAATTTGAATTCTTGCCAAATTTTGCTGAAATGAAATGTATAAAAGTGTAGAAGGGTATTCAAAGTCAAGAAAGCATTCCTCCTACATGAAAAATTGAACAGAAATTGAAAGTCGCAGTAGTATTTTGAATTGCTGAAATAAAATACATCCTTAAACTTACATGGGAAATATTTATCTAACTTATATAAGTATGTATGCTGTGAGAAAAATTGGTTCTCCGTATTTATGAATTGAATAGTATATTTAAGAATTATTTACATAGACTTTTCAGATATGTTCGCAAATCTTCTTATAAGTGTTTTGTAACTAAAAAAAATGTATTTTTGAATCATGAAATCATTTTTAAAAAATTAAATGATATGAAATGAGTTACAGAACAACTATTTTGAAACTTATTCGAATGATTGCAGTATATATGTACCGTAAAATCCGGCTATAAAGCGCACTTTTAACACAAAACATAAGATCGAAACTTATAAGAATGTGCTTTATATGCTGGGTATAAAAACGATAGCTTTAAAAATAACAAAGAGATGAGCATAAGATTTTTTTTTTATTTCTACATGTATCTCGAAATACTGTTTATTTAAAGAGAAATGACTTGCCTAATGAACTAAAAGAGTTGTAGTTCTAGAAGAAAGCTATTTTGTATCAAAAGTCTTGGATAATACCTCGAATAAAAGACTTCAAAACGTAAGAGCAATGTATACTAATATGTCAGATTTCTTCGTATCGCGCGTTATGTGGCGAATATACTTAAAAATTAATATATAAAAATTGATCTTGAAAGTATGGGTGGCGTTATACACTGATGTGCGTTATACGTCAAACTTTACGGTATATATATATATATATATATATATGAATTTGTGTTCCTTTTGAATTTTTATATCTAAAAATTCTAACTAGTATTAATTTTAACATTTTTATCTGAGTGTCAGCTAAATATAAGTTCCCTCAGACTGATTGGCTGTAAATTATCAAAAAACTTTGGTAAATTCCCTTTCATATCTGATGTTTCTATATTGGTTATATTCTATAAAATAAATAATAATAGATTAAATATGTATGACAATGCTTTTATTCACAAAATTTATGTACAAATTATATTTCTTTATGTACACACGCATTAACGTTTTTCATTCCAATAAATTCACATCAAATCTTTAGCACCGGGTTGCAACTCAGAAGTTCTTTTAGATCAGCTTCTTTTTAGATGTTAAATTTTTTCTGGAAAAGAAAGAAAACTTTTTTGTATAAACAATGAAATGTGATTTAAAACTATTACTCATTATACGGGCTTGTAATATTTAAAAATAGTGGAATGTTATATTATAACAACAAATATAAAGAAATTAGGAAAATTTGTGGACTCTAAATGTAAATTAAATATTTTATACAAACATATTAGTAATAATATGATCGTTCATAACTTTAAATTGAAAATGCTTTTACATATATTTTAAAATTAAATAATTTTATGCGTTTTCAAATGAAGTTTCAAAGAATATCTAAAAGTGCACTGCAATATACAATTGTATTATAATCAATAGGGATTTCTAATAACTTTTAAATGCAAGACTTATACTCGTATTTAAAGAGATACAACAATAAAAGACTAAGCCTAATTGCTCGATTTTAATTCGAAGCATTTAAGTAATTAGTTATAAATTGTGCATTTATATTGCTTTTGTAAAGCATGTTTGAAGCTTAAGGACTCTGAACAAAGTTTATTATTAACAAACGTTTGACTGAATATTTTAAGAATAATATATCCTCAGTTGCAGTATGAGATTAAGAATAAAATTTGCATTTACGTTGTATATACTTTAATAAAATTTGCAATTCATTTTCCATGCTTTTATGCTGAAATTACAACAAGTTATTGTATTATATTTGTAAAGGATCATGGTATTATCATTTGCAGAATAATGTGATACTTGAACAGCATATTTTCGTATCTTTTAATTCTTACCTAAGCAATATCTTAATACAGTTAAATTAAGCAAATATTGTCAAACATGCAGTATTAAATATTAGAGCCATATAATAAAAAATATATAATAATTATATTTATAGTGTTATTAAAATAATTTAGTAATAAGAAATGAACCCAGCTCATTTTTGCCCTAATTGTTTGAGCAAAACTCAAAATTACAAGATCGTCGCCAATAGCCTTCGTATTGCTTTATATTGAGACGTTAATATAACTTTCCCTCAACCAATGGTTTTACTGGATTGTGCAAAGTGATAAATATCATTTTATAAGTTACAGTTTGTTGACGCATGCAGTGAAATACGATTAACGCGAAAAAGGTTAAACTGAAATATTGGTTAACACAAAAATACAACGGTTCCAACAAACAACTGTGAATTGTCATGCATTTCTTCTTTTTTCTTAATAGGAAACGAAAATCACTTAACACGAAAAAATTTCTCTTCTGGGAATGAACAAAATACAACACTTAATGAAATGTTTAAGAAAGTTTCTACTATTGGACGTGTCCTAATGTATCATCGGAAAAATTCGTTACAGTAGATGACGTTAATGTGTGTAAATCCCCAATTATTGGAACACAAACACATTTTAGAGTTTGTTCAAAGCTCAAAAAATATTATTGATGCAGATAATGGAAACGGAAATGAAATGAATTATGTAGCTTCTGTTCCCATGCCATCATAGAAAATATGAGCAGTTACTTAGACTCGTATTCTAATGGTGAATTGAATAAAAAAATGGACGATATCTGACAATTTGATGCCAAAAAAGACAATGAATGAAAATATCAGATTATTTTCCAAAAATTTAACAAATGTTTGTTTCAAAAAATTTGAAGAATTTTAATTTAATTGAGTTCTTGAGAACATTTTTGTTTCATTGATTTTTTTAATACATGTAATAAAATCTATTATAATAATCTATGAAAAAAAATGTATTCTAATAACCTATGTAAGTGAAACGTATTGCAATAAACTTAATTTTATTGAATATGTGTTTTTTTGCAATGTCCTTCAACACGAAATTCTTTTAATACGAAAAATATTTTAGACCGTCTAGTTTTGTGTTAAACGATTTTCACTGTGATTCTGTTTTAGTAACAAAAGGGAAAATTTGCATTTAAGTTTAATTTAGGCTGTTATCCAAATTGAAACAAAGACAAAGTAAACAAAAAGCAGCTATTCATTTTATTACTTTACTTTAATTTGTAATTAAATCAACTTAATTTCAGCAAACAAAGCAAAATATGTTTATTTGTTGATAAATGCACTGAACGCGATATTAGATTTGTTCTTTTTTTAAATCTAAATGTATTTACCTTCGCAACTAATTTGTCTTAATCTATGAATTGTTAAATACACACACTGGAAGCCTTGTAGTATAAAGCTCTATTGATTGCTATTATTTAATTTTATTAATCTAAAATTCTAAATTGCAATTTATTTGTTTAACAGAATTACTTTTTCCTTTTTTTACACTTATATCTTGAATTACAATTTATTTTAAACTTCAGTAATTTGTTAACAAAATGGGTTTGTTATTTAGGATGTATTAGAAATTAGGTAAAAAAAATGCTTGAAATTAGGTAGCATATTTAATTAGTTAATGAATGAAAAATATTGATGAATAATTATTCATCAAAAGCAACTAATAAATAATGTTTATTCATGAAAAATTTACTGTTTCGTTTGATGAAAATATTCTTAACAAATTAACAGCTGCCGGCGTATATATCCGTCTTGCTCAACCGTTGCATTGAGTGCCTCTGTCGAACGTATACGTCCTGCCGAAATGCGCTTCTTTTTTGTGTGCTGCCATCAGTTAAACTTTCCCAAATTATGTGGAATGGAATAAAATGACCTTGACAGTGTTTTCGAAGGATTTATTTATTTCACAGAAAACTTGCGTACTGGTGTACTTTCTATTCCCTCCAATATACTGCATATACGCCCCTATATATATATATATATAAATTTAAAAGAAAAAAAAAACGGTAGCGATAGGTTGCGGATAGCGTAACTTGTAATCGGCAGTTAAGGGATTAATAAAGGAAATTTGTTTGTAAAATTCAATTTTGAATTCGATCCATTATTTTTTTTCTCATGTCGTTATACATTATGTTGTATGGTCAGAAACGTTTTGATCATTATTTGCGGTGGTTTCCATTTTCTTTATTTTGAGAAAAATTCAAAAGTTTTGGATGCTTAACATATTGCAATTCGGTTTCACCTAAGAAATTATTTACGAAAATGTCAAAATACTTTAACTCTATATTAATATTGTCTATATTAAGTAAGACAATACAGCCCTGTTGTGAAAAACATCTTTTGTTCAAAAAATTTAAAAAGTGAACGAAAAATATTACATTATGCATTGCTTTGGAAATTTTTTTAGGAAAGTGAAAGATAATTGTCTCTGCAACTATGCCTTTTATCTTTTGCTGGTAAACAATATAATATAAATTAAATAATTCATAATTATACTAAAATATATTACCCTTCGCTTTCTTTATTGGAGTTTGTCTTTCTAGGTTAAAATGACCCTTTCTCTATCTGATGACCATCTTTTACTCTCTTCGTATTGGCTGCATTCGAAATTCTTCCCTGTAGAATAAACAAAAGAATGAATAAATTATGTATTTTACAACTTATAAAATTTACTTTTAATAACGATTTATGATAATGATAACTTCCACTGAGAAAAATATAGATGTAAAAGTAACTTATTCTTAAAGTATATAAACTGTCCATTTTTAAAGGTTTCTATGTGTACATAAACATGTGTAAAATGTAAATTGTAGGAGGAAATAAAGTGGTTTGCGTTATCTCTTAAATATGTTGTCTGAATTAAGGTATCTGACTACTTTCGACAACTTTTTTTGAAAAAATGGAAATATGGGGACCTTTTTGTGATTTTTAGATTTATTTAGTTTATTTTAAGAAAAAAATCCTAGAATTGAAAACAGAAAAAAAAAATAGTATTATTAAAATTGGAAAAAACTGGTGAAAATGTACAAAAAATTACATACACGGGGCCCGCTCTGAACAAATATTTTATAAACAAATTCTTAATTTTTCAATTTTGATGTGTGACTTTATTATTCATGTTTGAAAAGACCTTCGGGATAAGAGATATTTTAATTTTTACAAAAACTAGATAACTTTATGTTAGTGCTTATATAAAATTGCTTCAAAAAAAAATTAATTATATTCACATAAAGGACTGTAAATTTTGAAATAAAATAGTCATTGATAAATATCAGGATCAAAACACTTTTACTGTTACACAAAACATACACAAACAAATTCAGCTAATTATTTCCAAAACTTTTTGAGCAATCGTCATCCCCGTTTGAGCTCCTCGAAAAAAAACACATTTCGAGTAAAACACTTTTTAATGTTTGACATCTTGTGTAAAGTTATGGCATCTGCTCTTACTAAAACACTTGTAGTTTTTGCTCTAGTGAATGGAAAATAAAAGACTTGGTATTTTTATTAAGCTAATAATATGACCTATAAAATAAAATCATAAAAAAATCATTGTCAATTTTTGGAAAAAAATCATGATTTTAGGGTGGTCGGATACCTTAAATCAATATAAATTTTCTTGTGGTTCTCCGAGACGAAACAGCAATCTTCCTAGCAATGCCAGTTTAGGCTCATTTCGGGTCCTGGGCGCAGAACTACAGGTCTACTTGGCAATGGAGGATCGAAATTTATAAACAGAAAATGTGGTTAAGTCCAGCTTATCCGGGGCCGTTGGGCACCCGCCCCAAGGTGTTACATTCCATGTGACCAGTAGTTTATATTGAATCAACACATAAATAATAAAATGTGGTGGTGGTGGAACTAATTCCATTTGGTCTAGTGAAACTAGATCAGATCCATGAGCCCATAAATCTGTACAAAGTCTAAGAACAGCAGCCTCCTCACAGGAAAACCCCAGACATTGCAGAATGTGCTGAGTAGAAAAAGGACTGGTGTTGCATTTGGTACAAATTGGAAAGCTTCTTTTGCCACCTTCGAAATTCATGCAGTACAGGTGACGAGACGAAATGCGAGAATGCCGTCTGATAAGATCCGGTACTCTTGAATGATATAACGGATACAGGGTGTCTTTGAAAGTACCATGGTTGTACAGGAGGGACAACCCATTCTTTAGCCCTGTTGTAGATCTCGGTCGATGTAAGGATCATATGGTCTTCCGGATCCACAATAATAAAATATAAATTCAAAAACCTTAAATTTGCGAGACTTATTTAATAGTATATAAATGTCATTTCTTTGAAATATTACTCATAACTCAATGGAAAGTTATTTTAAATACAAAATTTTCAAAAGCACATGGTTTCTTTTCTAATCCTCGTAAATCCTTAAGATATTAAGCTCATTTGGTTGGCAAAAATATCCAGCTTATCCGGGGCCGTTAGGCACCCGCCCCAAGCACCCAATGTATAAACCAGCACTGCTTCCTAGTTCGAAATAAGTATGGCTTTTAAAAAAATTTTTTGAATATAAAAAATCTATTTTCAATTCCTTATTTCCTTCAACACTTTTGAAAAGAAGTTTTGAAGTTTGATCTTCCGAAACTCAGCAATAGTTGTATGCAAAAAAAGACGGCATTTATTGAGTCATCATTAGCGCCTCAAAATTAGCCCCTGGTCAAGAACAGCCATTGAAGCTCATTACACCATTTCATACAGTATTCCGAATAATGAAAGTTTTAGTTTATAAAGCAACTTTGCGCCTCCCTTCTAAATTTCTTTAGTCTTCGGAACATTCGTCAACAGTTCTGCTCCAGTACATCAAGAGACTGGCAATGCAAATCCCAAATGAGACCAGAATCCAATCACATCATGACACTCATAAAAGCAAGATTTATTTCATTTGCATAAGTATTAGTATTACTTTGTTGTATAAGTAATAACTTATTGTTATGTGATAGTGTTAGTTTTAAAAACTCACACACACATGCATGCATTTTTATATCTAATTATATATGCTGTTTTAATTTATGTATGTCTAGAATTTTTTACCAGATTTATTGTATAAATTAGAAATACGCTCCTTTTTTTCTTCCAAAACTAATATTAATATCTAAAATTATTTTTTATTTCATGAAAAGAAGTTCATATATATATTGATAAAATAGTGTTACGTGGACTTTAGTTTGCTTTATAGTCACAAATAATACTAAAAATACTTTAAACATACTAATATAACAACATGCTACAAGTTATAATTTATTGTTGATATTGTAATAAATATTTCACGCAAATTAAAATTAATTATTTTAAAACATTTTTTTTACATAATTTAAAAAAGGAACATAGGATGTTTGGAAATAAGTCAAGTTACGCATAATTTCATTTATTAAAATAAAAAGCAAATTTTTGTTGTTGTAGTAATGAAAGGTGAGAGTCAAATTTTACATACATTTTACTATGCTACTGACAAAATAGTTAATTTTAAAATTTTCTACATAAAAAAAAAAATGTTATTTCTGGAATTATACACATTTACACGTGCATTTTGCATTTTATTTCAGACACACCTTCGTAGTCAAAATGAAACGAAAGTAATTTGTTTTTATTTCTAAAGAATAAAAAATTCTCAACGTACTTTATCATTCTATATCACGCACTCATACGTACACCCTTAACGTTTGCTTAATAGCTGAAATTTTAATCCGGAACATGAAAATGCACCATAAATGGAAGTCTGAAGGGTTGTAACCCCAAATTATACCACTTCTGAAACCCATGAAAAGAGCAGTGCCTAAATGAAAGTGCAATTTGAACAAAAAAGCTTAAAAGCGAAAATTATGAGTAGAATCGATTAAGTTAAGCTGTCTTTAGTGTTCATCGTATACATTTTTAATGCGCCTTAAATATTATGGGCGTGGAATATGAGATACATATCTTGTAAGAAAAGGGTACTGCTACTGCAAACATTAAATGACATGCATCACGCGAACAAACCTTAAAACTGGCTTAAAGATATTTATAGAGAATTGCGGGAGTGAAATTGTATAATGACTTTTCTCTCCCCCTTCCTCACATCTAATGTGGATTGGTAATGTTTCTTCAGGAATAAAGAAACCATTAAATAATAAGAGCTTAAGCATTCAAATTGTCTAAGTAAACAATTAGGGGGAAAAAACTGGTATCCAATTGTTCTTTCAGAAAGCTTTGGAAAACAAAATAAAAGCAGTGCACTTAAAGAATGTCTGCTAGCTTAATTAAAGCATGAGTGTCACTCAATGGCGCACACAATGGGGGTGTCCTAGGGTCTGGACCCCCCCCCAAAGCCCTTGATTTTTTTCCGACTGATTATAATTCTAAGTATATAGTACGTAAAGTTTTATTAAATATCTGTTAATAATGATTAGTTCTATTAATTAATGCTAATTATTTATTCAATAATTAGATTTTTGTTCCCAAAATCGACAAAATAAAAAGGAGAATGATACAAAAATGGTGGACTTTCGACCCTGGGCCCCCTAAAAAATTCCTGTGTGCGCTACTGGTGTCAGTCATATAAAAATTAAAAATCATTAAAAAATTCTTTAGATACTTTTCGGTGCAGAAAAATTTAAAATTTTTTAAGTTTGCAGATTACTATTGTTTCTCTTTATCCTAAATATAATACTCGTTTTTATTTCATAATTATATTTTATTTGGTTATAGTAACCCATGATACTTTCATTTATAAAATTTCTACAGAGTGAATCAATAAATAAAACTCAGGAAAAATTATAAACACAATTCTCTTAAAATAGAAAAATAAGTGGGATTCTTTCATTTATATGAATCACAAATTAAACAAAATTTAGAATTGTTTATTATACTTTAATTTAGTAAGTGACTAAGTTCTTATTAGCTGAGTGGAAATGAATTTAAAATACTGCGAAAAAAATTTTGGTTTTCCCATTCTGTCCGTACCTAATATACTGTCGTTTTTGATACCCAGAAACATAGTAAAATAATCATTATAAATAAATGAAATCTATTTCATGTATTAATTATAATAATCTAAATAAATAATAGAATTTGCAAGGCACTAAAAAAATTGACTGAACACAATATCCAATGTCTTCCCCATGCGCATCAAACAAAGCCTATACCTTTTATGGCATTGAATCATACAAATTCTTAATACTGTGCAGTGAAATTGCATTCCAGATGTCGATATGTGGTTCCAGAAGTGGGATAAGCTATTTCTCACCCTGTAAGAACAAATGGTGTTTGAGACAAAGTTTGAGGGTGCCGTGTGCAAGTCCATGTTCTTTCCAATCAGAAATCGAAGGAAATTTAAGAGGATGGAGACAGTCCCACACAGAAAGTTTAAGAAGACGAATTAGAATGAGCTGCGACAGATCAGCAAGGAAGGCGAAAATGGGGAAAAAAAACTTATGTTTAAATATTTTGGCGGATTTTTGACGTTACGAGATCCGGTAAAAAGAGCCTACCCAGATGTATGTGTAAAATTGTTATACATATCTATAGATACGATAGTTATATGTGTTAATTTGGATTAAAAATTGCAAATAAAAAAAATTATTTTTCTTAGGCTGCATAATCCATCACACTGCCTGGAAATTTTATTAAACTTGGGCTACACTACGTAACAGTACGCTTACGTATATTCGACTCCGAATATTTGCATTATTCTTCGGCCGCATTATTTGTACCGTTCGTTTTACAACTTAGTAAAAGTAGGAATAAATTGTTGATTCCCTTAATTTTGCACATAATGTTAATACAGCAAACTCTGTTTTATCCAAATTCCAATAAACCTGATGTTGCTTAATCAATAGTCATTAAAAAAATCACATGCAAATAGAAAGATGAATTTGGGGCACAATATGTCGGGTATGCTGTATATAAGTGTCGTCAGTGAAGATGAGTCTTAATTGTCAAAAGTTTTAAATGATTATTTTCCAACATAATACATATGTCAGTAATTTAATGATTTCAATTGTCGCTAGTATATAAAGTTCTTTATCCATTTTGTTAAGTACAATATATGTGTTCATTTTTCATACACTAATGAATTTATATGTCATTTAGTATCATGATGCCTTCCATTAATTGCGACGACCAAAAGCCTCAATCATTCTGAATAAATGATGACTAATGTGTCATCAATATCATCACAATGATTATTCAATTTGCCATCAAAACAAGAAAAGAAAACAAATTAATTCTCAGTTTTCATGAAAGGAAATGTATCAATAACTCCGTATTAATATCTTGAAATTCTTTAAAACAAAGTGTATAAAAAAACAAACAAACGTCAAACTTTAATTTATTTTTGAAAAACCCAAAAATGTTTGAACTCTCCCACCCTCACCCCTCTATTATATCCCGACACAATAACCTTCTTTTCTCTCAACAATTCATCTTTGTACCTTCATCATTATGTCGCTTAATTACTCGAAACAGCTCGTTGCAAGATACTTAACTGCTCCAAGACATCGCATTCGGAGGAAGACGCATACTAAGTTCAAACTGTTGCCGTGAAGACCTTAATTAGCGTTAATTAAGCAAATTAAAAAAAAAACCTACTACTTTTCCGCAATGCGATATCTATCGAACATTTTCCTTCAGCGCAATAGAGTAAGCTGCTGTTGAAGGCTGATTAAAGTATTTACACATACAGTGGAGACTCAGAGAAAACAAAATAAATATAGTAATTTAAATAATTGACGTAATTACGCTACCGGAAGCCTCTGAAGCGAGTCTAGTGTTATTGTGTTTTTCATTTTTTGACAAGAAGCCTGATTATACTTAAGCCCCTTTTTCCCCTGAAAGAATCAAATGCGTTCTGGTCTTCGCTGCAAGCAATATTCTAATGTCAGTCTTAATTAAGAAATAAAGGGAGGAAATGAAATAATAGGATAAGCGCGTTAATTCATATGTTTTTGGTGAGCAAACAGTAACTATTTAGAGTTGGGAGAACTTCAAAGATGATATATTTTTGCTTTCGCGTTGGATAAATTCAATTTATTAGGACGGTGACACTTAAAAGTAATGGAATGGATCTATAAGCTTATTAATTAATCTTTCTACGATCTGCGATAAAGGGAAGCAGGAAATTTCTTCTGAAAGTGAAATAGTTAATTGACATTAGAGTCAATTTGGGATTCTGCGTAATGCATTGGTTCGGAAAATTGCTTTATAACGCAAATAGAAATATTTTTAATAAGGTTAAGATTTTGGTTATTAGTGTGTTTAAGTTATAATTAGGACTTGAGTGAAAATACCGATGTCTGAAAATAAAAGTCACAAAGTAAATAATTAATTTTGTTTGAAGTAATATTTTTCAAGCTTTTTAAAATTATTAATAATAAATCACTCTAAAATTCATTAGTAAAAATAATTTTTTAAGTATATTGTAATTTAAAGTAATCTTTCTTTTCTTTTCTAAAGGCAGTTAAATGTATAAATCTAATTTTAACAAACATTTGGTTAATGTTGCTGAGTATGAAAGGTTTTTTTTTCCTGTACTCCTCTAGAAAAGATGTCACATACGAGCTTTATTTATCGATTCTACACTGCTGGCTACACAAAATGCAACACCCTGCAGGATGCATGCAACCCATGGGAAATTTATATCAAGTGTTGGCGGTGATGAAACACGCAAATCATCAGCATTATAGAGCTGACGCACGTCACGGGTGACCATAGGGCTATATGAGGGGAGGGCAGATTGGCGATTTGCAGTACGGCAATTGAATTTCCGAGCGTTTTTTTTTTCTTTTCTTTTTGAGTAAGCTATTTATCTATGCCTTGGTAAAGACGTCGAGCGTCTTTTAACCAAGTTTCTGAATTCGACCAAGGAATAATAGCAGCCATTTAGGGTTTGAGGATTATATCCTTCTGGTGAATCGGTCAAAGTTTTGAACGTAGCCAAGCAACAGTGATGCAGATCTGTCATCACTGGATACAGAAGGAACCGAGGGACCGACGAGGCGTTACACCACTCGTTGCATCGATTTGTGATGACGATGGATTAGCATGGCAATGATGCAGTCACATAGCCCTCATGAACCATATGCTTGAGTCTGACGCACCATTCGGTGCTATTTGCAGCAAAGTGGAATGTCGCAAGTCAGCCATTGCTTCATTTACCCTTGACTGGAAACCACAGGCAATTTGCACCACCAATGGTGCGATAAACGGCTAACATGGACAACGGAATGGAACGACATTGTGTTTACTGACAAATCCCGCTTCTGCCTGAAACATAACGAAGGTTGGATTCTAGTTTGGAGTCACGGGGTGAGAGGCTGCCAAACTGTTGCATTATGCTTCGCCACACTGGTTCAGCACCCGGTATCATGGTTTGGGGTGGTATTGGATTTTACTTCAGCACCCCTCTAGTATCATTGCCGATACACTGAACAGCCAGAGCTACATCTCTGAGGTGTTGGACCTCGTGGTCTTCCATACACTCAGCTCTTGCCATCAGCCATATTCGGTTTGGATAATGCAATGTTCAAGTGTTCTTATTTACCCATCTGATTGAACTGCTTCCTTGGCCTGCTTGTTTTCCCGATCTATCGCCAATCGAAAACGGGTGGTCTATGCTTGCACAACGAATGGCCTGGGATACACCCCAGCTACTAAGGGAGATTAACTTTGGCAATATTTAGAAGCCGCCTGGGCTGCTGTACCCCAGGGATACATCCCCAGCCTTTTGATTTTAGGCCGAGGTGTGTGGCAGCGGTTATAGTCAATAATGGTGACTAACTAACTACTGATTTTGTCATCATCCACACGTCAGTAAAGGCTGTAATTTTAATCGTTTGATATTTGTGCAACATTTTATCTGCCAAATAAATTTCGCGGTGATATCTGTGGTCCTTCTCGGTGTTGCATTTTGTGTGGCCAGCAGTTTATATTGAATCAACACATAAATAATAATATGTGGCGGTGGGACTAATTTCATTAGGCCTAGTGAAACTAGACCAGGTCCATGAGCCCATAAGTTTTTGCAAAGTCAAAGAACAGCAGGGGGGAAGCAACAGCCTCCTCACATTAAAAACCCAAACATTGCAGAATGTGCTGAGTAGAAAAAGGACTGGTGTTATATTTGGTACAAATTGGAAAGCTTCTTTTGCCACTTCGAAATTCATGCAGTAAAAGGTACAGCAAAATTGCGGAATGCCGTCTATAAGATCCGGTACCCTTGAATAAAATAAAAGGATACAGGGGTTTTTTAAAATACCATGTTTTGGAGGGACAAACCTTTTTTTGCCTGTTTTAGATCTCGGTCGATGTAGGTTATTGGTCTTCCCGGGTCCCCAATAATAAAATATAAATTAAAACCTTAAAATTTTCAGAAATTTTTAGTATATAAATGTCATTTCTTTGAAATATTACTCATTTAACCCGTGGAAAATATTTTAAATACAAACTTGGGGAAATTTTCAAAGCACGGTTTTTTTTTTAATCCTCGTTTCCCTTAAAATATTAACTCATTTTTGGGTTTGGGAAAAGATAGGTAACAGTTACTAAACACCTTTCAAAATCTATAGTTTAAAATTTATATTAATAGAAAATTTTTTTTTGTTTTTAGAAATTGTATTGATTCTATACCATTTCTAAAGAACAAATATTTTACAGATCTGAAATAAGAACAGGCTCTGTACTGTTCGCCAAGAAAATGTATGAATTTATTATAAACGCATCTTTAATGAATACCAATTTTAAAACAACTAAACTTAACATTGAGAATTCCATCTTATTGTACCAGTAAAAAGGAGCAAATGTGATAACGTTTAAAAGGAACTCATTTTAAAAACAAATGTGCATGCGTATGAAAAGAGGTTCAAAATCCGTATTATTAACTGCACATATAATAATAAAGAACTAACAATTTTTATTCGTAATTGTAATATTTTAGACGGAACAAGAATAAATAATTTTGTCACACACTTAATCCATTTAAAAAACCACCTGTATATATATATATATCTTTTTTATTTTTATTTCTAATGTGCTGTGGCAGTAATGTTTTACCAATACAGACCTAGTACATTCCCCGGAAGCTGGTATCTCTTCTTATTGCTGCACCATGTAGGCGGATACCAATCACCGCTGCCAATTTTGACACCCAGTTTCCTCCACATAGGAAAGCACCTGAGCTCTGACGATGCGAACCTGTGCTATGATTTAATTTTGTCCAGAGCACTCAAACCAAACAGACACTCTGGGGATTTTTTGCATGTCGTATAATCATACGATATAGCCACTGTCAATTTTATTTATCATGAAAATCCACCGACTTGGGCCGGGGTCGAACCCGTAACTTTGCGTGCAGTAATCCAGCGACAAACCAAACACGTCACCCAGCCGGTCGTTTATAAATAACATCATTATAGTAGAGCCACGATAAATTAATTGAGTGAAGATTATTATACGATATAAAATAGTAGTATAATATTCCTTAAAAGTATTCATGGCGAGGGAATATACAGGTTTAAAATCCATTAAAGTGCAAAAAATGTAAGTTGTTCTATTTTATTTCTATTTTGTGCATAAACATATTTTAAAATCTCATTTTATTTTATGCTTGATAACCGCATACGATTTATGAATATACTTTAAAAATGTTGTATAAAATCATTATTTCTAAAATACAAACTTTTTTTGAAACAAAAATCAGACAAATATGAATTAAAACTGAAATACTGTCATAAAAAATGTTAATCATATGCATTGAATATACGATATTTATGCTCTGCTACTTCAAATTTGTCATTTGAGTTTGTGTAAATGATTCAAGAAGCAATACTTTCCCTTAATTTCCTCTAACTAGAATAAGAGCCTTTTATACGAAAATTATTCTTCAAAATTTTATATAATGAAAATAATGTGTGTGAGACTCAAGTATTAAACATTTTCAACAGATACAAATTTGAAGCTGGACTAATTTCTTCAATATATCCATCGATACATTGATTGGACAACTAGTTTTGGAGAAATGGCCAATAGAAGAAAAATAAAATACCGGTTGGACTAGAATTGACAAATACTAAGTAAATAGGCGGTGTGTTTGTTCCCTTTCTGTCTTAAATGAGATAAAGAACTCAAGAGGGCGTTGGGTTAAATAAGAGTAAATCCCTCCCTTTTTGGGGTGTAATCAGATGGAACGAAGCAGAAATCAAACAGCGACTGATCCAACAAATAAAGCCTTATGCTGAAGAATAATATGAATATTTATTGTTCTAAAAAAGCATATTCACAGTAATTGATATTAAAAAAATTAATTTCCTAGAAATTCTAATATTAAAATTTATCGTACAAAATTTCTCATATTTTTTAATTCAATTATGGAAATTGGTGTTTATTTTATGGATGTCTAATTTAAATTTGTAATAAAAAATATAACAAACATTAAATGCATTGAAATAATACAGTATGCATATAATTAAGAGACTTATTAAATGAATATATTAATCAAGTAATGATCAGGTGACGAAATTTTATAATGCGCTGCATTTTAAGGAGTTAATTATTTATAGAGGTACTAAATTTATTCAAATAAATTAAATAATTATTAAATCATGAAACTATAACTAGTTTATACATAATTAAATCGTAATCGATGAAAATTGTACATATAGATAAATGATGTATTTTAAAACATTAATAACCTTGTAAATAAAGTTGCATTAATTTTATTAAAACTTTGTTTATGTTTTACTACAATTTTTTTTAAAAAATTGCAATGAATTATGTTTTTAAAAAATATTTTAAAACGCAAAACATTTTTTTTTAAAATTATTAATTAATTCCGAACCATATTATGGTTGATTGACTCTTTAAAAATACTATTTCATAATGTCCCTAGAGAGAATTTCCGTTTAAAATAGTCATGGGAATTTTATGAGATATTGTTCGATTATCGGAAAACACGATATATTTTGTGCAAGCTACATGAATAGACATGTCATTTATGAAGTCCAGTCAAACAATGATGAATGATAAATAATGTAGAAGTTACGCAATAAATATAAATCTAGTAAATAGAAAAGAAAAATTAAGAATCTCTCTCTCTCTATATATATACCGCAAATCCGGGTATATTACACTCCCTTTTCTTACGAAAGATATTGTATACAATACCCACTATGTTTGAAATATTTATTCAGGATATTATCCCAGACTTTTGAAAAAACAGTATACATCTAGAGCTACAAATTTTTTAGTTCACAGGGTTTGACATTTCTTTTAAATAAACAGTATTTCGATATGTGTAGAAGAAAAAAAAAAATACTCATCTCTTTTGGAATTTTTAAAGCTATGGTTTTTATACCTAGCGTATAACGCGCATTATTAAATTTCGATCTTATTTTTTGTGTTAAAAGTACGCGTTATACGCCGAATTTTACGGTATATATATATATAATATAAGTATATGCAAAATTTTTAAAAATTAAATATATCATGAAAATTTATTTTAGGATTTTTAATGAAAAACCATGCATTATATATATATATAAAAACATATTTTAATTTTTTTTCATGGTTAAACAATACATTTATTAATTTATTCATTTCCTTTTACTTTCTAGATTTTAATCAGTACAACAATGTTATAGGGTAAAAAATTGGCGAGTACACTGAAATTGATAAATATGCTTGTCTTTTGTTATCTACAAAAGATTGTCGTTAGTAGCATCCGTGGTGCCATCTTTTGGTAAAATCAGATACTATTTCCTCAATTCATATTTTCTAATTTTAAGCTACAATACCAACCAATCTTCCGGGAGTTTTAAGTAAAATAAAAGAATAAATTATAGTTTTAAAAAAACTAAAAAACACGCTTTTATTGTAAATCGAGCTAAAAATTTAAAAAAATGATTTTTAATATAAGAATAAAATGATTAACGAGAACATTATTGTAATAGGGATAAAAGCGTGGGTTGCTCTATATTAATTGTTATAATTTTTTACTGGTTCTCCTATTTCGAAATGTTGAGTTAGTATAAGGGTGTGAAATTGCCAGCACCCACACTTTACCACAATGACACAGTAATTTTCTCGTTAATCATTTTATTCTTATATTAAGAATCATTTTTTAAATTTTTTAATTCGATTTAACATAAAAGCGTGTTTTTCAGTTTTTTTAACTATAATTTATTTTTATTTTTTAGTTCAATCTACAATAAAAGCACGCAATTTTTAGTTTTTTAAATTATCATTTATTCATTGATTAATTAATCTTAAATGCGCTTTATATATTTTTTAGAATCTTGAATACCCCTTGGCATCCTATCAATGCGTCGATACGTCCTGATTTGCAAAAAGTAGGATAAGCCAACTGAAGGTAATTTGGAACAGCTAAATTTGAAATATTTCATGCAAAAGAAGGTGTTAAGTCAATGATATTTTTTACTAAAATAGCTCAATATTCTCTCTGAAACTTGTATTAATATTAGACACAAAAGTACACTTTTTGAATTGAAGGGTTTGTGAGAAATTATTATTATTATTATTTTAATAGGATGACCTCTGAATCAGTTCTCAGCTGTTTTGGTAAAATAAAGCAATAAATGATGTTTCATTCGACAGATCCGACAAGCGAATTCAGAAAACAGACTTTAATAATGAATTTAGCGGTTAGAACAGTGCTTCTCAAACTTTTCATATTGGCGACCCAATTTTGAGTCAATTTTCATCGTGTCCCCCTCATACAACAACAATGTATTGAATGCAATAATAATGTACTTCGACACTAAAGCTATAAAGCGACTTTAATATTATAAACTTCCCATATTACCAATGTATGTAATATATTTTGTATATGACAAGTTCATGGAAGTCGCTAGTAATTACTAAAATTTCTTTTAATTTAGTATTGATAAATCAATTATTAAATACTTTTTGTTGCACTAATACATTTATAAGTTTCTTATATCAAAGTGAATATGTATTTTATTTTTTATCATGTCAGAATGTATTTTGTTTTGCATCCTTTAGGTAAATTAATAAATATTTTAAATCATTTTATTTTGGAATTTTCGATATGCTCGCCTCTTCCACGCAGGGTTATCATGCCCCCAAGGGGGGGAGGGGCTCGCCCTACAGTTTGAAAAACGCTGGGTTAGAACATTATTATTTTTTTTTCACATGCACGAGTCTTATTTTTTTTATTTCCATTTCAAAAATACTAGACAATATTGTTTATATTATGGGGTAAGAAATTGCTGACGCAAACGTTTTAGCTTTTATAGAGTTGTAACGTAATCTTTTAGTCGCAAAATCTTGAAATGGTATTCAGAATTAATCACCAAATTTGGAATATGTATAATGAATTAGTCGCCAAATTTGGAAATTGAATAATGAATTAGTCGCTAAATCTAAAAATCGTTATTCCTGTTTATCCTGTTCAGGACAATGGAACAAAATCATGAATTTATTGTATTGTCATCGGTCCTTGACAAGTGTGGAAAATTTCAAATTTATCTGACCTTTTAAAGCGGGTAAAAATAGTTAAAAAATTCCGTTACATTCAAATGAAACTCATAAAAGCGTGTTAAAAATGAAGATAAATTTTGGAATTTGTTTTTTTAATTCAGCTACGTTTTTTTAAAAAAGAAAAATAATAAAATTAGAGTTATTTTTATTTCTGATACATATAAATCATAAATAAATATATTTTTATCCACATCAGAATTCCCTAAAACAAATAGTAACTCGTATTTTCTCAAGTCGAATTAAACTAGATGTAATTAACTATAAAATATAACTAAATTATTCGTATATATGAAAAAATTTCGCTGATATTAGTTTAAGAAAAAAAAAAGTCATAAAAATTATGTTTTATATGTGTTTGTTAACGCACAGCTTAAGATTCTTATGACCTACATAAACAAGAATTTTATTTTACTTCTAGGATAGTTTGGTTGTTAAATAAAGTACAAATAAAAATATAGCTACATAACAACGAATCACAACAGCCTGTAATTCTTTTTCTAATACGCATTTTTTATATCATGGTTTTCGTCATTTAACATGGATAAAAATAATCACAAAGATGGATTTTACGATTATTTCTCAGCTTTACACTGACATTTTCCCATGATTCACGTAAATCTAATGATTTTAAACAAAAATAAAATTTCTAGTTTCAAATTCAGTTTTACTTGACATTGTTTTAGACCACTCATTTAGTGAGGGTCTTAAACAAACAAAACAAAACAAAAAGAAAAAAAGAAAGAAAAAAAAAAAGAAAAGAAAAAAGAACGATGTATATTTTTTTGACAAAAATATTGAATTCTTAATTTTGTATCAGCTTAACCATACAAAATAGTTTATTAGGGCGAAAATAATTAGTGAAGTCTCTTAGTGAGTTTGACATCTCAAAAAATAGTTCAGAATGAAATTCGTATTCCCGTATCTAATGGAATGTTTATATATATATTTCCTATTTCACAAACTTAAGTAAACTAAAGTTATAATATTCTACAACTACTAAATTCAAATTCTAGAACACTAATAAAAAACGTTATCCTCTGTATTAATTACTTAAAATTTCATTATAAGCTGAACGTTATGAAGTGCCCCGAAAAGTAGAACTGGCCAGTCAGATAAAATTTTGAGAATAAAATATAACGTGTTTCTGGTTTTAAGGAGTAAAAATAAAATAAAAATCTATTTTAATAGCAAACGATGATAGTAACAACAAAACTATTAGCCAAAACTTAAGCGAACATTCTTTGTTCCGAAAAGCCTTGCTAAACACAAAACTTTTAATTTAGATATAATGTCCCCCCCCCCTCTCATTTTTTTCTATTTACACATAAGATTGCAAGAAATCTTTTTCATACATCCTTTTTACAAAAGGTCTGGACTAATTTTAAAACTAAAAAAATAATAATTAAATATACTTCTGTAAAGGACATTTTTAGTGGAGATTTTACCTCACTAGATGGCTGCACCTGTCAGCTGTTTCAGAATCAGCGAAATACATGGCATGGTGCGAGATAATCCAAATTAATTCTATTCTAATAAATGTTAAACTTGAATAATAAATGTTAAACCTATTTTACATAAATGCACCTAATTACTGTTAATTTTTAAAAAAAATGATCCTCATAATTTATATTTCAGTTTTATATTTTTACTTGTGTACCTCTATCGATTATACATATGTTTAACTGTAACCAAACTGTATTTTGTGGTAAAACGTGTGTCGACTCGAACAACTTGTTTTACTTACTTTACTGACGGTGTCGAATGGACACGCTCAATAAAATGTCCAGTAGTTATAGAAAAAGTTTGAAGAAGGAATGTTTTGAAAACTCCACACGCTGAGTATTTATTAGAGAGTGCTGCTAAACAAGCACCTAATACTTCTATTCACCTTGCATTGAGTATACGAAATTTTCTCATTACTTTTTGAAGTTTGGATTCAAAATATATGAAATCTATTTTTATTCTTAAGAAGTTCCAGAATATGTATAAAACCAGATACTCTTGTAAGAGACAGATCAAAACTAAATAATAATTTAGTAATTCTTAGTAAATAATTTAGAAACTCTAGGTATGATAAATATAAGTATTTGAAAATATATAGTATTTGAGAAGCCTTATGAAAAATTATGTAGTGTCCCTTCATGGAAGGATTCAGCTGCAAAAGATCTGATTATATAGTACATGATTGAGTAATTTCGCCTTCTCTTGGGTTAGTTTTTTAACACCCTTTTAAAAGCTTCACTTGTATGTAACGGAATCTTTGAACTCAATTTCTATTCGCTTTAAAAGGTCAGATTCAATCAAAATGTTGTTCACTTGTTCAGTATCGATGACAAAATAATAATTTAAAAATTTTGCTCCATTATCCTGATCAAGATCATCAGAATTAACGATTTTCCATTTTCAGATCCCATCCTGCATATGGCGATCAATTTCAGATCCCATTTCCAGATCTGGCGACTAAAAGATTAAGGATTATCTATAAAAAGGTGTTTTTTGTTTTTGTTTTTTTAAGCTATAGTTTATTTTATCTTATCTTGTAGATTAGATAAAATTATTCATCATTTAGTCTTTTATTTGTTTAAAGGAAAATTTAAAAAAATATATATTCGTATTTACAACATAGCAATTATAAAATTTGGGAAAAAATTATACTACCTCAAACAGAAATTTGAAGGGGGGAACCCTTTAAAAGTGCAAGCTTAAATCTCAAAAATTACAAATTGTTAAGAATTAATAAAATTTATTTAAGAAGTGTTTGATGGTTTGGAAACTTTAATACAGATAAAGGATAACACAATATATACGTTTGCTTAGTTATCGACACTCGTTTACCTTTTAATGCAACACTTGCAATATTACAAGGGAATATATATATTTCTACCATATTAGCATGAATTTAACACGTTGTTTTTAGACAATGTTTTTTCCAATAGAAAATCGCTTCACTCTAAATTCGATATCTAGGTAAAGGAATCTTCCTTTTTACATTTACTTCTTTTTCCATTTACTTAATTAGCTAAATTACCATTAGCTAATTTTGTTTTAGTTTACTCATTTTCATTACTATCATTACCATAAATAAATGTAATCTATATTGTTCCTTATTGTTAAATAAAGGCTTATCTGACTGAATTTTATTACTTTTTTAAAATGTCTTTATGAAAAATGACCAGATGACGAAAAGTTCGGAGTATTTCTTTTTCTATATATATTCTTATGAAAAACTTCGATGTTGGATTAAATTTTTATACCTTTACATTCGGGCTAATACGGAACATATAGTATTAAAAAAATCGTATGTTAAGATCTTGTTTGATTAAAAAAAATAATAACATAATTTTAAATACATAAAGCAAAAATCAGTTTAAAGTAATAATGCAATAATTTCAAAAAAAGTTTCGCGTTGTAATTAAATTTCACTTTTGACACAATCACCCACGCTACTGCTGCCATCTATTGTTCCACAAGGAATCTAATTTAAAATAATATCAAATATTTCTTTTCAAAGCTTAGATTCATTCCTATTCCGTTAATCCGTTCCTCAAATAAATAAATAAAATAAATTATACATTTTAAAAATATTGCACACTTCCGTGATGCATGTTTTGTTACATCTTTTATCAAATACACATAAATGAATACATAAATAAAAATTTTTTTTTAAAAAAAAATTGTTTAAATAATATTTTTAATGCATTTGGGTTCATTATGTAAAATTCAGCAATTTCCTTCTTTTAATTGCTTACAACAATGAAAATAAATAGTTATTAATGTATTATTATTGCATTATTACAATGAATATTTTTACTACGATTTTTTTGCTATATACATTGTAATTAAGGAAAATAAAATAATATTTATAAAAGATAACGTTGGAAAATATTTGCGAATGTGTTTGTAAAATGATGAAGATATGAATGAAGTTGAAGCTATAATTCTAATAACAATAATAATATGACTCAATATCCAATAATATCTCTTACGAATTAATGCATTTTTTAAAACTTATTTAAATATTCCATTTCTGAAAATATTGTTTTATATTTTATTTCCTTCACATTTGTGAAATATTTAAATTTTCATTTTATTTCTTAGAATAAGCTACAGCACTTAACAAATTTACTTTTATATACATTTCCATGTATGGGTACTAATTTTTTTCATATGTTTTTTCTTATAAAGATAATTAAGATAGATAAGATAATTAAAATAATATTCAAAATGGAAACCAACTAATTTAGTTTTATCAGAGGTCGCTAAAGTGGTGGTGTGTGGACCACTAGTGGTCCGAGAGAAAATTTTGCCAGTCCCCAGAAAAATGTAGAATACTTGGTCATGGCCCCCAGAAAATGTGGTAAAAGTGAACACTCTTTTCTTAGTGAACAAGAGATGCAAATTCTGCTTCAATTCTCCACAACTTTTTAAGTGAAAACCCCTTTTCATCTGTCACAGCCATCAAAACACGGTGCCGATCTCAGCCTGAAATAAGTGTTTTGCAGTTATAACATTGGATCTAACTATTCATAATGTTATTTCAAGAAAGCAGGAACATTCATCACACCAGCAATGTATAACGCTAAAGGTTTGATACATCTAAATCATTTTCTAATTGTTTATTTTTACAGTTTTTATTTGATTTATTATGATTTATTAATAAAGCTTTCATAATTCGGCTACAATTATTAATTTTATTTTATTAACTAAGTGCATTTCACGTGTTCTTAGATCACAATTTTTTTAAAAAATATATTTAAATCTTATTAGTGGTCTGCGGGATTTACATGATGAATTTACTGATCCGTGAGATCAAAAAGTTTGGTGACCACTGGTTTTAAAAGATTATATTAATTTATTCAAAAACGGTTTTCTGAACGAAATGAAATGTTAAATAAGCAAATGAAAGGTTTATCTGCTTTAAGTACCAGATACATAACTGGCTATTAAAAGAACAAGGAATATCCAAGCAAAATATATTAAACAGTTAACATACTAAAGAAAAGGATAAAGTGATTCGAAGTATAATTTTCTGCAAAGTGACGATGATGGATGAAAAAAATAATGAATGTCGTCACCCCGAGTGATTGATAACCGCCACCACACACCACGATATACAATGAAAGAGGTTTTAAATGTATTGTTGGTAATATATAATACTTCCACCACATTGACAGTGTTAATAAGATATAACAACGGACTTTGAAAGCTAGGTCAATCATCCAATCACCGACTAGACGTTCTATAAACCAATTATCCGCAATCTCCGGTCCACGGACCGGTACCGTCCATGGATCAAATGGTGCCTTGCCGCCTAAAGAATAATAAACTATTGCATTTTATTTAAAGTGGTGCATTTCTCTCGGATTTGCGCAACTTTCCACGGAAATCACTTTATATTCCACATTAAATCGCTTTTATTTATTTTTGGTGTAACTATATTTATTCTGAAGGCATATTTAAATGAACAAAATTAAAATTGTTAAATCAAACAATCTAAAATATAAAAAATCAACACCCCCCCCTCAGGGGGCCAGGAAATTAAAAGTTGCCCGGGACCACAGCGATAAAAAGGTGGGGATAGCTATAAACGACAGATCAGAAGAACAGGCAGTTTAGGACGCAATTCAATCTGATTGGCAGAAAAGAAATCTTGATCACTGCATACAATGTGTGATTGTATGCTAAATGTAGAATCTGTTGAATGTGCCCACAGGCAAGCTCTTAGTGTCAGGGAGGACAACAGGCTTACAAACTTCTTTTATGTTATCTCATTTTGAATGACCAGTAGTTTATGTATTTCAGTTTAAATATTTATTGAACTGTTGGAATAGTAAAAACGACATAATCGACTCAGATAATCGATTGTTCGAGAATCATTTTAAATTTAATAGACGTATACATACTTGAATTTTTTATACTTGAAACCAACAGCAAAAAAATATCACCTTATGTGTGTGTCTGTGATTCTTTGATATTTAAAATATCTTATTTTAGCGTAGCTGAGTGGCGTAGTTGGCTAGGCGCTGGCCTCGTACACCAGAATTTGCGAATTCGACCACAGCCCATGTCGGTGGATTTTAGTTATGCTTAAAATCGTAAGCGTCCATGTCGTATGATTATTTAGAATGTTAAAGATCCGTAGAAAGCATGTTTCGCTTGGGTGCTCCAGGCAGAATTAAATTTCAAGTACAATTTCGTATCGTCAGAGCTCAGGTGTCTCACTCTGACGTGGAAACTGGGCTTCATAATTTCATTGCTGCAATTGGGATCCCCTCCGTATATGCAGGGGGTAACACAAAAAAGCCCCCCTGTAAAGTCAGGTTTTGGGCCCGCCGGACCTACAAATGGTCAGTTAAGATTTGGGCCCCTAGGATCCTGAATGCCCTTTGGACTTGAATGCTGGGGTTGGGCGGCGTGTTCACCATTAATTTTAGTGCCGAACTAAAAATTGATACAATTTCTAGGGGAAAGTACCAGGTTTGCAAAGATGGTAATTACGAATCCGCAACCTCATTTAAAAGAAAGAAATATATATATATATATATATATTAGCGAAGGGTTATGATGCATAATAAATCAAATTAAAGGCTTAAATAAATTTTCTTAGCTGTCTTTCGAACCTTAGTCTACATGTGTGAAAAATTTTATTCTCTTTCATCAGATTCCATAAAGCAAATAAAATTTCTGTTTCCGATTAATTTATCATTTCTGATTAAATGTATCGCACCGTACATTTTTAAAGAAAGAAGCCCTTTAATGGAAAATTCTGGCATTAATTTACATAAGTTATGTATTTATGTGTACATATGTATGTGTATTCTGACTCTCATGTTGAAAATGTAAAAGGATCGAAGACTTCCAAAACGAACTATGCACTGCTGCCATCTGTTAAAAACATTTTGAAGCAATTATAGAAGATGTTTTGCTAGCCTTATCGAAAAGATTTCAGAGTTTTTAATAATTTAATATAAATTCAGGTGCAAAACATGCAATGCTAAATGAATCCAAAATCTTTGGAAATATTTCATAACAGTACAATATTATTCGCAAATCTTTGATAAATAGCAATTGAAATAGAAACGTTAGAATTATTTTTTTTTAAACAGTAAATAAAGAAATAATTGATATTTTTTACTCAAAAATTAAAACTTAAATGTAGAGTTTTAATATTATAAATTATATAAAAACTTTCATCCATGAAAATTTTTTGAATAAAATTGCTTTGATGAAATTATTGAAAGTAGATACCTAAAATTGGTACTTATCCATTTCGCCGGCGCAAATCTCGCCAAAACAGATTTTAATGGCAAAGACACACAATATGCTCATAAAAAAAAGTTAGTAAATATTAATTTTTACTGATTTTTTCCTCTATATTTGACGTAATATAAAAAAACGTTGCTGATGAGAAAATACGACGTCCTGTTTTGAAAACGTGGTGATAAAAGTTTACCATCGAGAATATTCATTTTGGCATCGATTGTATCATTTTTGATGAAATGTAAAAGTGAAAAGTAAAAGTATCCTAAATTCATTACCCATTTAAGACACTTTGCACATAGACATAAACATTCAAGGAGAATTTGCAACAAGATTTCACTAAAATTTTGGTGAATTTGCCCGATTTTACAACACGGTTATTATATTTCAAAATGCGGGCATTTTTTTTAAACATTAGGGACCGCATAAAATAAAATAATAATTTTTTTAAATTTTTCAAAAAACCACTTAAAATTTTAAAAAATTTTTTGCTTTTTTTCCTTTTTTTTCAATTTGAGAAGAATTTTTGAAAATTCTAAGTTTTTATTTTTAAATAAAAAAATGTTTAAAAATTTTTTTAAACATTAGGGGGGAATTTTAAAATAATTAAATATATATTTATCCCAAGGGGGGAAAATGAGTGAGTTGGGGTTTCCCAAAAATTTGGGGGGTGATATTCTTCGTTAGAACACCGGAATCTGGAGGAAATATAAATAATTTCTCTTTTCAAAATAAATTCTCTCGCATGCAGAAAAGAAGTAATATGACAGAGTAATACTAAATATTTTTATCTACACTGAAGATTTAGAATAAAATTGTGTTTTTTTTTGTAGACTTAAAGTACGTATTATTTGTTCTCTCTAAAGCAGTTAAATGCAATGGTTGTAAAATTCATCATTATGAAGGCATTTATTTTTAAAAAAGTGAACACTGTTTATTTAATTCATATAAAAAAAGATTTTTTTTTGATTTTGATAATACTTATTTAATGCAAAACTACTAAATTACTTTACTTTTCTCTTGTTACCTTAAAAACATTTTCAAAAATTGTGCATCTTATCTCATACTTTTATTGAATAATACTATTTTTTATAGAAACTGGATTCTCTTTATTTTAATAGTTTTATAAATATATGAAGGGCAGTGGCGCACATAAGGGGGGTGTCCTAGGGGTCCAGCTCCCCCATAGCGCTTGGGTTTTTTTTCGATTGGTTATAATCCGATGTATATATTACGTAAAATTTAATTATATATTTGTTACTAATTATTAATTTAATTAATTAATACTAATTATTTATTCAATAATTAATTTTGTATAGTTTTTGTTCCCAAAAATGAATAAAATCAAAAGAATATGTTGTGCGGCGTATTGGAGCATGATTCCAAAATGGTAGACTTTCGACCCTGGAAACCAATTCCGTAAAAATTTTTGTTTGCGCTACTGTGAAGGTTATTATAAATTCATCGTAAAATATAAAAAAAAAGAATTATGAGATATATTTCGCTTGAGTAACTTTTCTAACTACAATTATTGCAAACAAAATATTTTTAGAAAAAAATTTACTTGGAGATGATATATCAAAGCATATTTATTGTGCAATATATTTTTAATCATTACAATAAATTTCTTTTAATGTATTTCAAAATTATCTTTAGAGCCTAAAGACACATTCGTGGCCTAAATAAGGGTGGGTAGTGGATATTTAAACCCCTCCTATAACCAAGAAGTTTTTTAAATTTTAGCATAAAGATTACGCCCGGCGCTTTTTAAAATGTAAATCTCTCAATGTATACGCCACTGAGACATGCATACAAAAATTGGACAGTTTAAGTGTTTCTTAAGGTGATTACTTAAACTTCAATTTAAAATACACAAACAAAATATAATAGGTAAATAATTTTGATCTCAATGCAAATTGAAAACTCACTTAAATAAACATAAAATTTTAGAATACTTGAAACAGATTTATACATAAATACAAGAAAAAAATAAGTAAAACAAGAAATATGAGCCTAACCCTTCAATTGACAACTTATCTTTTTTTTGATAACATAAGAATTTGGAGATTGTTTTCCTCCAGATTATATGTAAATAACTACAGTAATTCTAACTATGTATTCCAAAAAACATTTCCTCAAATTATGTGTGTATAACTACTGTAATACTTTATTCAAGAAAAACAAACTGTATTTTATAAATGCTATTTGATTTCAAAAGAAATACATTTTAAATAATAACTAACATATTTGTTTACTAAATCGTAAATAGTGTATAAAGATAATTTTAGAATAGTTAATAAGATCACATATAATTACCTAGGAAGTATATTATCAATTCTTATAAACTGTTTTTAAGTTTATTTTCACACAGACATACACAAATAAAATAGCACAATTACTAATAAACTAATTAGGAGAAAATAAGGAAAAAATTAATTAATAAATTTATTATTTCACACAAGAAAAATCTAGCGCTGAAAATGTAAAAGCAAATGCTAGTGAAATACGGAAATTGTTGGCTAGAATTTGGAATTTTGCTCAGCCAAAAGATTATTAAGCATAGATAAACACATTTTAAGACATCAATCTTCTATTTACATAATATTACCAGGAAGATAAATGTAAACCACTTCATTTATATCTGTATATATGAAGCAAACGTAGTTGTTAATTAAAGAATTAGTTTTGTATTAATCTCGCTAATAAATATTTTGCTTTTTTCATGCTTAATATTTTATCTTTATTTAGTATATTTTCTGAATTTTATTGATCTATATATGTATACATATGTGTTCTCTTTACCATACTAATATCTAACGCCTTTATGAATAAATATATGTAACTAAGCAATTAATGAATAATTTGTAAGAAAATTATATAAAAGTAGCTCAAAACAACTACAACCGTGGTAAAATTATCAAACTGACCAGTCCGGAAGATAAAAATATTGGAAAACACTACTGCACAGTATGGCGTCATGGATTCTAAAGGACATGATAGAATTCTGAAAAAAATTTACAACCACATAGAGGAATGTTACACGTTATGATATTGAATTGTACATCTAACTTTGTGAATCTTGCCAGAAAAATTAGAAAATTATTAAAAAAGATATTGTGAAACCTGTGATTTTTTCCGACTGCCAATATATTGGCACTTATAATGAGTGGGAAAAATTCTACTGACTTGGAACTTCTGAAGAAATTTTAAAACAAGTACATGATAAATCACAATTTACTTTGTGCCTTAAGAACTTGCTGAAAATTAAAGATATTTCTGACCACAAAATTCCTCTCCTGTCAGTTGCAACAGCTTAGCCCTATGGAAGCCGCCAAGGATTCGTCAAATGTATGTGAAAAAAAAGTACCAACATAAGAATTGTCATTGCGTGAAAAATGTAATAAAATGTGTTTCAAAATCTCATTCAAGCCTACCATGTTGCAAAAAGTAGGTTAATTTCATATCTAACTTTTTATTTGAAAATTTTGTTTTCCTTAATATGAAAGACAAATTTTGTTTGGTACAACTTCAATTTTCCTTTACGAATTTTGAATAATTTTTTTAGTTGTACTTTCAATATTTTATAGTTTTATTTTCATTATTTTGTCAGAATAACATTTATATTGTAAGGAATATACGCCATTGATATAACAACCTTATCATGACCTTTTTTCATATTTTGCCTAAATACACTCTATAACAAAAAAAAAAAAAAAAAAAAACGACGCACCTAGAAGAAGTTGACCGATTGTAATGAAATTTCGTATGCAAAGACATTTCTATTGAACATGCAAATGATTAAAATTTGATGTCCAATGAATGAATAGCGTAAGCAACAGTTCATCGGAACCGCGCACTCAGTAGGTGTCAATAAGAAGCGATTCTCAATCTGATGCTCAAAATTTCTGTTGCATTGCGATTTAGGATACCTTTCAACACCTGGAAAAATGCCTCGCCGCAGGATTCGAGCTCATTACAAGCAACTGTCAGAGTTTGAAAGAGGTCGTATCATTGGATTGAAAGAGGCAAGTGGGGAAAATCGGAGAATCACTCGTTATTTGGTTCAAGGAAATGCGGCCATTAGAAGATGCTGGCAAGAATGAGTGAACAATGGCAGATTTCACAGCATCATGATGAAAACGGTTGACCTAGGCCACAGCAGATCAGAAGGTCAGATTGATTTTCAGGTCAGCTGTCACAGCGCATGATACATCTTTAACAACCATCAGACGTGCAACCCACACACGAGTGTCCACCATGACCATTCATAAACGGCTGGTAGAGATAATTGTCCGCACTTACCGACCACTACGCTACCTGCCATTCACGTCTGCTCACTGTCGAACCAGATTACGTTGGTGCTTGGCTCGATCAGGTTGGAAACATGCTGGCTGAGGACGTATAGTGTTTATCGACGAATCCCGCTTCCAACTGTGGTCTGGAGACGTCAAGGGCAACGTGCCGATTCTGCTTTCCCTATTGCACATCACACAAGCCCTCAACCAAGAGTTATGGTCTGGGTAGGAATTTATTTTGACTGTCGGACCTCTTTGGTCGACATTAGTGTTACACTTACATTAAATTCTGAGGACTGTTTTGTTACCGTTCCTTTTGCAGTACTCTGGCCTTATTTTTCAACAAGATAATGCCAGACCATATATGGCACGTGTTGCTACAAACTGTCTTACAGCTTATAAAACACTTCATTTGCCAACCAGATCAACAAATATCTCTCCAATCCAGCATGTCTGGGATGAGATGGGAAGGCGACCGCATCTACCAGGGAATGTTGACGACTTGGCCCGACAATTGGAGCAAATTTAGCAAGAAATACCACAGGAGACCATCTGGTTGCTTTATCACTCTATGCCACGTCGTGTGGCATCTTGCATCCAGGCTAGAGGTGAGTCAACACCTTATTGAGTTCTTTACTTTGTAACTCTGTAACTCTGAAATAAATCATTTTCTATTCAGTACATAATCTTTCTACCCACCAAAATTTTTGTTTCTATCGGACAACTCGTTCTTGGTGCGTCATTTTTTTTGTTATAGAGTGCAATTTATGTACCCAACTAATAACAATCTCTTACTAATGTACAATAGCTCTTCAAATATATATATAAGTACATTTTACTATATGTCATAAAAATTGGAAGAGTTACAAAGCCTATGTTTTTTTGTTTTTTTTTAAATATATTTTAAGTAAAATTATAAAAAACGTATAGGAAACATAATTTAATAAAATTAACTTTAATCCTGCATACTGATGTTATTTTTGAGATGGTTCAAGGAAAAATATTTTTATAATGTAAGTGATATACATGGATCATTTTCAGTCCAATATATGGTTTGGATTTATTGCCACCGTTAAATTTTATAATTTAGGTTTTAAAAATATTCTTAAAAATCATTAAAACACTTCAAAAGAAAGAATACATGTTCGCATCTGATAGAACGATCCATAAAATGTACAGTGTCCATATTCGCATAATAAAATATTGTTGATCCATAACCAAATTTAAAACCTTCATTTTATTGAAATAACGATTAATATTACTCTTTAAATCACA
Organism: Trichonephila inaurata madagascariensis; assembly: GCA_019973955.1. Taxonomy (NCBI): domain Eukaryota; kingdom Metazoa; phylum Arthropoda; class Arachnida; order Araneae; family Nephilidae; genus Trichonephila; species Trichonephila inaurata. Next base: position 552,229 of record BMAV01026711.1, on the reverse strand, counting down.
CGTCTCTCGTGGATTTATGTGACTAATCCATAAGTAAAGAGAAAAATCAACCACAGAATTATGAAAAAAAAATATATCATGAATAAAGTTTTACTAAAATCGGAAAAAAATTTATAGATATATACACATTAAGCAAAACAAAAATGTATATATACTCGCATGCAAAGTTTCTTAAATTCTAGTTCACAGTTTTTAAATTTGAGATACCAATTTTTATATCTCTTATAATTTTTTTACTGAATGAAAATTAAACAATACATCAAACTATACATTATTCTCTTTTAAAAAGCGGATTTATTAAACACTTTTGAATCACTTAAAACAAAAATGATTTAAATTTTTACTTGGGAATCGAGGTCTAATGAGAACAAAAAATAAACCAAAGCAACACAAACCACATCAAAAACCTCATAAAAAAATCTTGGTTCAAAAGAATAAAACTTCATTTTAATAATAAAAATAATGTAGAAATGTCTAAAACATAGAAATATCATAACAATTTCGAACTAATTCTTTATTTTCTTTCGAACTAATTCTTCTTTCTAAGTAATTTTTTCTCCTTTTTACAATTATTTTAAATAGTTTAAGTGCTTTTTAAAATTTTATTTTACTGAAATTTCAAGCCACTCTTACAACTCGTTTCGTATTTTATTTTCTGGTGGTTTTTATGTTGCACTTCGTAAAAAAGATGAATTACCAAGGCGCGCACGCGTCGCATATTACTTAACTTTTCTTCTTTCTAACTTTCAGCTACCGTAAATATTTTTTTTTGTTTAAAAATATCTGTCATTAATTTGTTAAAATTAAGAGTATTTGTGGGCTCTTATATTAAACGCAATATTTTTACATGATGCCCCAAATTCTGTGATAATAATACTATTTTAATTAGATCGAAATTTTCTTTCCTTTAGAGATGTTTCGAATCTGATTTACAACTAATTAAATTTTAGCCAGACTTTTAAATTTGTAGATGTCTAAAGCTCATGTAGAACAAAACAATTTTGTATAATTATTGTCAAAATCTTTAAGCATTTTGTCTAATTGCAAGATTTTATTTTTTTTATTTTTTTATGAATGTATTGAAAACTAATAAGAGAAAGGAACATTAATTACTTTAAGGTTGCAAATGTAACATACATTGTATAATTTTGTGGAAGATTTTTTTTTAAAGTCACAACTAATTTGTTACAGAACAAAGCGAAGTAATTAGTTTGTGTAGTTTTTAAATACATTTCAAGTAATCCTTGTAAGCCACTGTAATTATTTGTTCAGTCTTGTAAAAATGGAACAGGTTAGCTTTCTATTACAAAAGTTATTTTTTTTTTGTATCAAAACTTCATTTATCAAAATCAACCAATCTAGAAAACAAATTATCTTTCAGAATTAAATGTAAAAATGTCTTCTATTCGAAATGATTTCTCTTTTCTGTAAGTAATTAGATTTCAGAAATTAGCTTTTCAGAATTAAAAATAATTTTTCCACTTACACCATTCGGAAAAGTTAATATCTTTACCTTCGGGTTGTCTTAGGCAACACAGTCATTTTATTTTTACTATTGGATTCTTCCATAACTGTTAAAAGAAAATAATGCCTTTAATTTATTTTCAGCATTTCCTTAGCCTTAAGTTACCTTAAAATAAATTAATAAGTTTCCAGAATTTGGTTTTTAAATCTCTTTTTAATTACTATACTTCGTTACTTGAAATTTAAAAAATCTACGTGTTTGTTAATTAACAAAGTTATATTTTTTGCGTGCAACTTTTTTAAAAACGATGCATTTTGACTTCGCGAAAACTTTTGAAACTTGAGAGATATTTGTAAAAGTAAAATACAAAACGAGTTAATAAAATATATAAGCAGTAACGTGGCTGCTGACTTTAAAAATGTACAAATATTTTTAAAATTTAACACCTTACTAAAATAATTGAATTTACAATTTAATTGACTTTACAGTGATCAATTGGGATATTCGAAAATTTTCTTATTCAGCTTTAAGGAAATAATATTTTTTTTCAATAAATAAATTGATCAGTACGTTTATATTTTTTAATTTGTGCAATATAAAACACAATTTCAAATTGTTTCATAAAGAAATTTAAAGGTGACATAAAGAAAAATTGATGCAATATGTTTTAATGAACTATAGATAGTAAGCTATTTTCTCTGAAAACCATATTTGTGTGATTCTAAGTATCATAAGTGATTACTAAATCTTAGTGAGCATTTCAACCTAGAAAAAGTTTCATTACATGAGAAATAAGTACATTATTTATTTTTCGAATGTTACCAAATCTGATAGCATAACCTCCAAGCAAACCTGCCTACATTCTCTAAATAACTAGAACTAATATTTTTTCTGGTGAGTGATGATGTGAGTATTAATAGGTTTGAAATGCAAATCAGACCATTAATATATGTTACTGTATCACCGATGTAATATTAACATTTATTAAGGGGATGTTGAAGCATTTACTTATATGAAAGTATACAACTGTGTATCATAAATTATTAGAATGACTTGGGCGCATGTTTATCCTTCGTATATCAATATAATATTCTCAATATATAACTATTATAATGTAATATATATTATACAGTGCATATTGTAGCACAGTAGGATATGCCAATATAACTTATATTACCAACTAATATTTTAGTTAGCATGTATTTGACGTTAAATCTTGTTCAAATACAATAACTCTCGATACCGCGCGTCTGGTTATACATTCCACCTCAAAGATAATTCACAAGTTTAATCTTCTCCAAATGATACCATTTCTTAATGTTTAATAATAAAATATCAAAATTTTAAATAATTCAAACTTTCATAACGTAAGACAGATATACTCTTCCATGAATTATAAGCAAAATAAAAATAAACAAAACATTATGAAAAGTTGAAAAAAAAATTTAAACATTTTTTTGTTCATTCGGTGCTTATTTTACCATCAAATTGTTTCGCTTATATAAAAGAAACAATTAAGCAAATTACTAGAAATGTCAATGCTTGAATATATTTACATAAGCTATATATATTTGATTTATTTGACTCTTCTTTTTAATCAGAGGACAAAAGTATATTTTTGAACAGAAAAAATTTACTATTATAGATATTAAAATGTTGAGGATATATCTACATCAGATAAAACTATTTTTTATGCATGTTTTCTCAATATGCTACAAAAATTACTAAAACATATTAAGCAATAACAAAAACACAAACTGTTGCTAATTATCATGATAATATAATAAGCATAATGAATAAAAAATAATAAAATACAAATATAAATATTAATAAATGTCATCTTCGAAGAGAAATTTTTTTTTTTTAAATTTATGAAAAATTCATACTTAAAAAAATAGGTATCTAAATAAAATTGTTTCTTTCAAAATATCAGAACGTTGGTAGCATTACGCTTTATGATTTCTCAAATTTATATTTCCAAATCCACATACTTTTCCTTACTTTTTCAATGAACACGTGCTCAAATTTTCTAGTGTAAACGTCATTTTAATAAAAAATTAAGAATGTTTGTAATATCCTAAATTTCTCTTCAAATGACACTTGAAAAGCGGTTAAATACATATTAAGTAAAAGCCACTTTGGAATATAAGTGCATAAAATAATTTATTTGTGTATTAAATACAAATTAAATTAATTAGAAAACGTCTTCATAAAGCAAGTAAAATTTACAATTTTTCTCATTATAAGAAAAAAGAAGCTTTTAGTTAAAAATAATTGAATTTAGAGGGAAATGAGGGGCCAAAGTAACTTAATTGAACCAGAAATATCTTATATGATAAATGAATAAACAATAATTGAATTTTCAAAGGCTTTCAAAATCCAGAAATAAATAAAAGTAATTCAGATCTTAAATAATATATTTTCCGGTCATGAAATCTAACAAATAATTAATGATAGTAATAGACGAGAAAACACTCAAGTTTTTTTTCTACTAAGAAAATTCATTTGGACAATGTGTATATCTGGAAACTTTTACTAGTCCATTAAGAAAGCCATAACTTGATTAAATCTATCAAAAAGTCCTTAGCACTATTCTTCACAGGCTAATGTATCTGACAAATAAGGATGCATTTATCCCATAAAAAGAGAAGAAAGCTTTGATTAAGTTATTTTCACTTAAGATATCCGACTACGTTCGGAACCGTTATTTTAAAAAAACGCATAAATGGATAATTTTCATGATAATTAGTGTCACTTAGATTAGAATACATGTAAAAATGTTTTAAGGAAATTTTGACAAAAAAAAAGTTATTTCAATACAATATTTCGGCAAAAAATGAAAGAATAACCTTTATTCAAAATGTTCTCCTTTTGTGAAAAATGCTTCTATTATAATAATATTTTGCCTGTATATAGCTCAGACATTTGTACAGAGGCTCAACTATGACTTTTGAAAAATTCACTTTATTTTCAGAGTTACAACCCATTCAAATAATTATCGGCGTTTTTTTCTTAAAATTTCTCCCCTCTGTTGTCGTAAAACATGGACAAACCCACTTCTAAGTTAAAGTGTCAAGGAAGGAAAGGAAAAAAGTGTCAATAGATTGTACAATATTCATCCCTATGAAGATACAAATAAGTTAATCAAAATACGAAGCACATTTCATGAATATTTTTTACATTGGAATTATCCAATGTAATTTCAAGACACACTGTGTTATTATAAACCAATTAATGTACAAAATTCTTGGATACTGTTAGTCTAAATATATTTGACCATTTCCATAGTAAAATTTTTAAAACATATTTGTAATATCACACTCATTTATGCTCACTGATTTTGCACAAAATAATTCTTAATGCTCTTTAGTCGTTTTTATATGCAATTTAATGAAGCATTTTAAATATTTATTGACAAAAATAGTATTATCTTTCGTGAATCTTAATAATTGTGGAAACTCGCGTTTAATTGTCATAAAACAGATAACATCACTTTACAGATAGTGTAACAAGTTGCAATAATGATGAAAATAAATGTAACAGAATAATAATTATACATAAGATAATAATTTTTAAATTTCTACTATTTATTTCTAATCCTTAACACTAGAAATAATGAAATGTAGCATTTTCCTATATTGCCCAAAACCAGTCAAAATGACTGCATTGTGAAAGAATAAATTATGTGTATAGAAATTTATTTAAAAATAATTTTTAATATTTTTCATATTATTTACAGTCATATAACACAAGTTCTTTGTACATATTAACAGCAAAAAATATTTACTTCACTTGGGAAAAAAATTGTAGTCTAAAAAAGTCTAAGAAATTGTGGCATTATATGCGTAATTGGTTTTCTTATTGAAATTAAAAAGCAGTCAAAATGACTTTCTTGGGCAATCTAGTGTTAAAAATTTGTTAAAAAATAATAAAATTCTTACTTGCATACATATATTTCACATTATATTCAAATATTATTTCATTTTTGTTTAATGATATTAACTGTGAATTATTTAATCCTGTACAGCAAATAGTGTTTAATACATGTGAATTGAGTACAAATTTGAAATTTTGGTGTAATGTTTGTTAGTGTGTAATCATTATCTTCAGTTAAGAATTTTTTTTTTAAGTATTCCCATGAATCTGAATATTTTTCTTAAAAAAATCCTTATATTTAAATATGGATCTGTATTTTTTTTTCTTTTTTTATCTCCCTGGAGGTGCACAACTACTACTACCATTTTCTTCAAGTTTTAGAAAACTATAATGTCAGTTTTACTATTACTTATCCTAAAGTGATGGATGATCGCTCTAAGTAAGAAAAAAAAAAAGAAAATATTTCAACAAGAATGTTTTATCCTTCTATAAAACAATGTTACAGCACAGTAGCCTAACTGAAGAATAGGAACATAGATGAAAACAGTTTTCAGCCATAGATTATCTTGCATTTTGTTTTACATCATTAAGTGCAGATAATATTATTGTGATTTTGTGTTACGTTTATTTTCAGAATAATTGATGTCATTTTCCAATTGAGATAAAAAATATTTAAGCAAATAAAGAGTAAAGTATGCTTAAATTAGCATGAATATACCGAATAAATATATCGAATAAAAAGTGTCAAATTGTTCCACTATTAGAATCTGTAAGAAGCATTTTTAATTCGAAAGTCTTTCAGGAACCTAAATTAAATTATAATCAAGAAAATTGGTCGAAAGATATTTATCAGTAGTTTCAATTGACATGCAACATAAACAAATGTTACAGTAACATACTAATCTTCAAAGAATTTAAACAAAAAACAGAAAAAAAAGAATATTTAGATCCACGTGATGAATTAAATGTAAGTAAATATTCATAAGTTTAATAAATATCCTATACAATATTACAACTATTAGAATTATTATACTGAAGAGCACAGTTTCTATTCAAGTTTTTGATAATTGTTTTCATCAAATATGGAATACACATCTTCTGACTGAATTAAACACATTATTATATTTATATAACTATACAACTTATATGACTAAAATGTCGGATATAACTACATTTAGGAGCTAATTGTATAATAATTTGAAACATGTAGGCCCAAGTAATTGTATGATTAATAAATCAATCCAAATCAATGGTATGTACTTGTATAATTTTTTTTTATCAATTTTCTCAAAAATTTAAATAAATTCTTAAAAGAAGTATTAATAATTTAACATATTTTTTTTAAAAGAAAAATCGAAGACTATGTTTAAAAACTATTTCATCACAGTGTTTACATATATAAAATTAAAGATTTTTTGATAAAATAGGTAAAAACAGTTTATGCAAAAATGCTAATTACTCAATGGGAAAAATCAGGTTTTGTCAAAGATAATGAAACATTTAAAACCTTAATTTACATATAACTGGGTTTTTCAAAAAAAAACAAAACAAAAACAAAAAAAAAAAGTACAACCGATCTACAAATGAATAAATGTCACAAGTTTACTATAAATATTGAATTCGTACTGTTAAAAACAAACTAATTTTCAACAATATTTGGCCTTTTGAAAAGTTTGTGTTTGGTTAGTATATACAATTCTGCAAATTATGTTAAGCAAATAGCTACTTACAAAGTCTATCACATTCTGTCTCCGATTCTCTTGCCTCTTCCCGATGCATTCTATCTTTTGAGGAAAGTATAAGATCATCTTCATTATCATCAGAATCTATGCTGGAGTTTCTAAAATAAAACAAAATCAATTATCAATGATAAATGTTCAGTTCCGTGTATAAGGTATTAAGTACTAGCTTTTTTTACGTTGCCAAAAATATTACAGTTGTTTAAAAATATATTCTTTCTAAATCTATTTTGGGATGCAACACATTTTGTTTTATGAAATTTAATAAATAAATTAATTATAAACATGTACTTCAATAAATTTTGTTTATAAAATGATGAACATTTTCATTAAGGAAGAACACCTTTAAATTCTTTGCTTCGTAATGAAATGCGGAAGCAAAACATGAAATAATGTTGTATATAGTTTAATAAAATATAGTTCATGAAACTGTCTTTTATGTAATTAAACAGAAAAAAAAGAAATATATATTTTAAAATCTTACAAAAATAGAAAGTAAACAATTAACGCAATAAAAAATCAGCATTTCTCAGGAAAAATTTCACAGTATATTCAAATTTATTAACGTGTACTTATAATTTACATAGAAAACAAAAATAAATAATAGCTCACTTTATAATGTGATATAAATATATCAATAACAATACATTATATTACCAATATTATTTGTGAAATAAAACTTAAATATTTCATACTATGATGTTGATATCAATAATTCCTTGATTTATATAGCTAAGCACCCAATGAGAAAATGCATTTTTCACACATTGGTTCTTTCAAAAATATATAGTTATACACATACATTCCATTAAAAAATTCAAAAAGTCACATATTCATAGTTCTGAGAATCAAACAAATACACGTATACATTCGGAATACATCATTGAAAATATTCACATTATCATGTATTCAAGCAGAGTTTATTATAAAAGGGCACAAAAGAGCTCATTTAACAATACATTTTTTTATTTTATTTAAAACACACATATGTATAAGAAAAATTTCATAAATTCACTAAATAAGCATTATATAATTTCTGTTAAATGATTAAATTAGATTTAAATTGTTCTGTTAGAAAAAAATTGTAAATTACACGAATGCAAAAATATAGTTCATGGTTATTTTTTTTCCATTTTTAGATTTGTCCTGTAATATTTGTTCAATTATTCAAACGGCATAATTTCCACATCAATATTTTTAAAGAAAGTAAGCTCCTACTTATGTACAAAAATATACGTTGATTATGTAGAAGTAATTTAGGGCTATTCAAATGTAAATTTAAGTATTTTTTCGAAGTAATTGAGAAATAAGGGCAGAAATGAAAAGTATTGTCATTTTGACGAAGAGTTACCATGAGGATATTGTTCGAAAGGAAACATTTTTGTTCAAATAAAATATGAAATAATATTTCTAAATAATCTTAAAACAAGAAATTCTTTGATTTATTATATTTTTAGGATAATATACAGTTGAAATAATATGCTTTATGATGTAAAAGAAAAAAATACATGTTCAAAAAATGAAAGAATTAAAATATGCAAATGCTCCCTTAATTCGAAATGCTTTTTAACGAAAAAAATTATGAGTGGAAAATTTCTGCTTGAAGAAATGTCGATTATTAAAATGCTGATTCCTTAAACTTAATATTTTTGAATATATTTTAAAAGTACATAAATTCTGAGCATTATTTTGAAATAGAATAGCCAATTTTTTTTACATCAATCTCATATTTTATGTTTAATATTTGTTTAGTATAAATATTTTAAAATTGCATTACAAACACTTAATAGAAAAAAATAGATTTATAAAATTCTGAAAATTTCTGAGGCATAAAAATGTTTTAATCTTTCATGTTTCTTTATTCGAAACCAACGTCATATATTCCACTTTGCAATGTGCGTTTTCAAAATTCATGTTTTAAACATTAGTTTCAGATTATATTTGAAATATTTTAAAAGGATTTATCCATCATAAATGCTAATTCTGTAAATTACGTGTTCGACACTTGAAAAGCATATAAGCATATATAATATGCGAAAATTTTATTTCTAAGGCATTCGGATATTTTAGGTATTTCATATAATCTGTGGTATTTTACATTTTGTATTTAAAGCAACTAAAAACGTATATTTTAACTGATTTATATAAAGCTTTGTTTTTGCATAATAGGAAACATAGAGTCATATGTGAAATCTACAGAATATATATGTAACAACTTAATGTTTGTTTAAAATTCTTAATGTTGCATATTTTTCTCAAAATCATCATTCTAAATACCCTATTTCGAAACACATCTCATTTCATTTAGCATTAAAAGATTAAAACCTACGTTCTGTCATATTTATTATCGTTAAAAGGAGTAGACCGGAAATTTTTGACAGATTTATTGATGATTTCAAGTAAAAGAATATCTTACCTTACATGTACCTTACTAATAGATTGAAACTTTCCTAAAAACACTTAGGCAATTTCTAAAAATATCATACACTAGCTGGTATACTTGTTCTTCGCACGGGTAAATTGAAATATTAAACAATACAGATTGAAGGATGAAGAAGTTTTTAATGAGTTAATTTTACGTGAATTAAAAAATTAAACAAACAAACAAAAAAGCTTTTTGCATATCTCAGATGAACAAAAAAAAAACAAACAAAAAACATATGTGTTAAATTTTTTGTTTGGTAGATTGAATACCTAGCTAAAAAAAATATTTTTTTTTTATTTATTTATAACTCCCCATAACTCTTTTGTCAGTCAATTTTTGAAAACACTTTCCTAAACTGATCTCTGCTCAGCAAAAGTAACACATTGTTACAAATTTTGTGTAATGGACTCTTAAAATAGGGTGAACAATTTATATCTGGAAGTGTAATACATTAATATTACTTTCTGTTGAATTTATTTTATGTTAAAATCTTGCTACCACCTCTCCCTTCGAAATCTAGTTTTATGATGAAATAAAAAATTAGTGATTACATTGATTACAAAGGAATAAATTAAAAGCGAGTGCGCACTGAGGCATGGCATAGACAAAACAAAAAGGAACGTTTTGTTTCACACAAAAAAGATAGATATAAGCTGTCGCGGTCTTTTTTGTAGATGGCAGAAGTTTTTCCTACTTTCTTGACAATTATCGTTATATTTTGGAAACTTCACACAATATATTTATGAACTATAGTCTATGTGTTATTCTGATGTATAAACTATATTGTTGTAAGGTTTCATTAAAATCCATTCAGTTGTTTTACCGTGAAAGAGTAACAAACATCCATACAAACTCTCGCGTTTATAATATTAGTAAGGATTTTCCTTCATTTGAACATGCGATTAAATTTTTATATTACATTTTCCCTGTTTTTTCTTGAGTACATCAATTTATAAAAACAATTAAATCCCTCTTTTGATTTTTTGCTCTTGAACGAAAATCATTCTTAAAATAATTCTCCTGATATTAAAGTAAATAAACTATGTCGAGAACTATGCCACTATGAAACTATGTCAATATCGAGAAAACTTCAAGGAACATGTTTTGATTTTAAATAATCCAAGCACATATTAAAGAATTTGTTTTATTAAGTATAATATATTTGTATGTAATTTGGACACACACACATCATTCAAATATTTATTAGGAAAAAAAAAAACAATATTTATGATTTTTCTTCCTCTAAGTTTTGCTTCTTGTTGCATTTTTTTATTTTAATTTTAATGGAATAGGAAGTCAAATATTTCAGGGTAATTCCTTTTCCCTTCAATAAATCTTCAAGAAAAATGTTGTTCGTTCTCTAGTGAAAGTTATACTGTTTCAAAATACAATTCGTGTTCTTTAATATTTTATCTTTATATTTATAATTTATTATTACGCTTTTTTTCTTTGGAGTAATGTTTTCTGATTCAATTTTATTAAAAAATAAATGAAGATTATTTTAAACAGCAGTGATATCTTGAGTAACAAACAACTTTATAAAAACGTTTCATTTTCGCTTCAGAAGAATATGACACGTTTAATTGTATTTAGTTTTTCTTTCTTTCTTTTTAAACATTTACTTCAATAGAAAAAAATACAAGAAATAAGTTTGAGAATAATTCGCTTTTATTCGTATTTTATAAAGCACGATATACATATAATTCTAAACTCACCCATCTCCCGTTTCTCTCCAGGATAGGGATGAATCCTGTTTCCGTCTTCCTAAATCCGGAATTTCATAAATTGCCTGTTCCTGGTGGTTTCTCAGTTGAGACCCTAAAGGAAGAAGGAATACAGAAAATTAGACACAATTTTACCGCAGAAAGAAAAACGCAAGGGTAGAAAAGATTGAAAAAAGAAACCAGAATAAAGAAAAGTAAATAGTTGACGACAGAAAAATGTAAATATTCCCCGGTTTGGTGTATAGAAAACACTGCATCTGTTGCGAAATTAGATTTACCATGAAATATCCCGAGTGTATTTTTTTTCCGCAATCTCCCTCATCAATCTTCATACGTCAGGCAATGACTTACAAAATGAAGGGATGAATAGACTTTGTTCAACGTTTCGATAAGGAAAAAAAAACCCACATTTTTTTTAACATTTTTTCTTTGGATAATGCACACGTTGGCTCAAGGTACTCTTCATGAAAATTACAATTTCTTTCATGTTTCATAAAACATCGTATTTAGCCTGTATGCTAAAAATGAGATAAAGTTAAAAGTAGACGATTCTCTACATTTTACTTGATATTTAAGAGCAATAAAACTAAAAAAATATAATAATATACCTGCACAAATATCTCGGGGGGTTTGCGGGGTATTTAATTTACATGGTTTTGCTTTTATACGGATTTTAAATGAAAAAAATGAAACCGTGTAATTTAATTGTTCAATATTTTATCATTAATACTAGAACGTCCAGGATTTTGATTTCCACTGGTGTCGTTTCAACACCGTGGTATAAAATATATATTGTAATTGCATTAACTAAAAATAATTGTAGGACTACTGTTCAGTAGGGTTTAGTTTAAGACTTTTTTGTATTATTTCATATAATTATATCATTGGGCCACCGCTTTGTCGTAAAACATTTCGAGTCGCAAATCTGCCAAGATCATTACTAATATGCGGTATCCATTCTGTGTCATCCCTAGCGACATATATATCAGGATTTACTGGAATATTATAAAATACATCTGCACTTTTCAGATTCTTCGCAGTCACTTTCACTCAATCTTATACCCGTATCTGATTTTAAATTAGAGCAAGATAACTCACACCACCAACCGGTTCATTTACAGGAAACTCTCGCAATAAATTATCAATTTCATCAGGGCTTAGACCTTTTCTACGAGCCATCGTTTCAGGGTGTTTGCTATGCACAAGGTTCGAAAATCGAACGAATTTTTTTTATAAGCAGATAAGAAATAATATTTAACGAAATACTTACACACAACGATTTTAGTATAACTGATTCATTTCCACTGTGAACCCAAAAACACGGCAGTTAAGGCCAAATAAATGTTCGATATTACTTCCGAAAGTTTGTTTTACCAATGGTATCTACTTATAGAGTGAACTATCTTTTGCGGAACAACAGCTATTTATAATGATAAATTGCCTTAGTGTTGAAACGTCTCCAACGGACGTTTTAGGTATATTTAGTTGTAAAATCTCTCCTATTTAACCTGGAGCCACAAAATGGTTTCTGTGTAATCACCGTGGAAAATGGTGAAAAGTCACAAAAAATTTTCAAATTCCCTGTAAAAATGTGGAAAGGAGAAAAACTAAACAGGCTTCGGTGTCCAATTAACAATGACGGACGTTCTAGTATTAATCGATATGAAGAGATATTTCAGAATGTCAGTTAATGTTAGCAAATGCACCTCCCCGATTTTATACAATCCGAAATAAATCAACGATGAGTGAGTGAATATTAACGTCGCACTGTTCAGCTACAAGAGGGCTTTTGACGACGGGCCACGCTATTTTGAAACATGGTCAAGGGCCCTGGCCGCCACCTGAGCTGGCACCCCCTCTCCTAACTACCACACCAACGGGAGGACGTTTGAGCTCTCGACAGATTTAACGTGCATCTCTCCCCTACACGGCGGGTCTTCAGTGGTACTGGGCTCGAACTCGTGAAAAGGACAGCCACGATCCGATACCTTGACCACTCGGCTACCACGGCCATAAATCAACGGTGATTGATGACGAGGAAAATATTGCCAACATCTCAATTATTTAAGAAATACCAAAGAAACTTCATTGAATTATTTTGTAAATGATTCCGAACTGTGATGTATCCACATAACCAAAGAATTTGGAATTCTAGATTCTTAAAACTCTGAAGACAAGTATATAATGAGTGTTTTTGATTTAATTTTTTACTTCTAATTGTTATGAGGATCTTTTAGATTTGTATTTTTGATTTGCTATATTTTTATGGAACATTTCTAATTTATGCGTTTTATTGCTTTATTTTTGGTAAAGAAACTTATTAATAAAAGGTTTTTTTTTTAGATTATCTTTTCTAGCAAACGTTGTCAACTGCAGAGTAACCAGTAATTTTACTCTTGTGGCTAGCTAGAATGTAAATAAATGACTTACAAATAAAGAATTAGAGCAAGACCAAGTGTATTTATGAATCAGAAATTAATTGACATACAATTAATACATAAAACATCCGCACATTAAGTTTACATAATTATTTATAATACAAAAATAGTTTAATTATAGTGACTGGGGAGATACACTTTATTTTGTCATGTCCCTGAGTTCAATTGACTTTTGATGGGAAAAGTCTCAAAAGGGATAAAATTGTGGTATGAGTGTTTCCTCTGTAGCCCCCCAGTCAGAGGTGTTTAGTCGTATTATAACTATCTATGGTATTTTTTTAAAAAAAGTTTGAACATTAAGGAGTCTATTGAATGAATGAATCAATGCATTTTTTTATATAAAATCGTGTAATTATCATATTTTTTCATTATTATTATCATACTTTTCTATATCTTCTTTTACCCTTTGTGTCCTTTTTGCTGTTTTATCCATTTTTTTTTCTGTATGCCCTACATGGCTTAAAAACTGTTTGAGCAAGTCGTTTTTTTATATTTTTTATGGATGAAGTATCTCGTTTTGTAAGATTTTATCTAGTACAATTTTTCGAAGAAAGTCTCTGTCACTCAAATAAAGGGATGGCTGTGCTTATAATATTTTTAAATTAACTTAACAGTTTTGCTACTGTATTTTTAAAGAGAACTTAATTTACCTCATTTTTCTCTATTTAATTTTACTTGAAAAAATAACGGAAAATGAAAAAAAGCAGTTAAATGCTTTACAATAATGCAATAAATATGTGGAATGGCCCAAACCTAATGCTGTTACAAAATATACCGCTAATGATAAAGGCATCAGTACATTATTTATACGTTTTGATTACCTTCTTAATTAATAGGACATATTTCTGTCTAAATTACAATTCATATTCAATCATACATGCTTTTCCTAATGTAACTCAGAAATAGCATTTTTTATGAAAAATATTACAACCATAAAATAATTTACTTAAATTAAAACACAAAAATATATTCGAATCAAGGTTCAGTACGGTACATGAAAAAACCCATCCTGCGAATTAAACATAACAATTAATTCACAAAGACCTATTAGCATATAAATTATTTCACCAGATGTTTCTAAAAGTTTCAACAAGCACACATACAATTATTTTAAGAAAAGCCAAATGCTGAAAAATCTTTGCCTAGTTTTCTCACATATATATTCGTTGATCAATGACATATATATGCACATTCCTTATTATAACCCATTTTTGTAATGTTTCTTTGAAGTTTGAACAAAACTCTTCAAGAATGCACTTTTCTGCTTGAAGTGGTTTTTTATTGTTTTTGAAAATAATTTTTATTTTAATTGGACACAAATTTCTGTACCGCATTCCTTCAAAAAAATCTGTTTATATATAAAATGTGTTTCTCTAATTTTATTTTTCTTAACTTTATTAATTTACATACTAGACAGCTTACATACAGACCCATTCTACGAAGGGGGGAGGCAGCGAGTATTTTGAAATACCGAAAATAAAAGATTATTTAAGAAAATTATTAAATTATGGAAAGTAAAATAACAAAATACATTCTAACATAATAAGAAATAAAATACACATTTACACTCATATACACTTATAAATGTATCAATACTGTACAATGTATTTTATAATTAATTTAACAATACTAAATTACAAACTAGTATAATAGTTACCAATGATCCCCTGAGCTTGTCATTTAATAACTATATCCAAAAATTAATATTTATCTTGGTAATTTGTACGTTTTGTAATTAATCTCTTTACTGCTGATTAAAAGTTACGCGATTCGCTCCCCAATGCCACCGTTTTCTACGTAGGCACACGTGCGTGATACATTGGGAGTGGGAGGGGAGAATAAAAATAAAGAAATCCTCTGAAATAAGTAAATCCTTCGCAAAAATTGTCAAGGCATTTTTATTGCATTTCAAAGCTTTCGGAATAATTTTATGGATAGAAGTGCACAGAAAGGATCGTTTTTCGGTAAAACGTATACATACGTCCGGGGAATTTAACGCTTCATGAGTGAGACTTGTATATACGCCGGGGCACTTTAAAGGTTAAAGTCGTATTGTAGCTTTAGCGTCAAAGTATAGTATTATTAAATTGAATGCATTGTTATTTGTATACCGGGGGCCGGCCCCGAAGAAAATTATGATTTAATATTGGGTCCCAAATATAGAAAGTTTGAGAAGCACTGTACTAGACACAAAAAAGTAAATAGTACATTGGCTTTTAAGAAACTAGTATACACATGCACCAAGACACACGTATACACACATAAATATATATTTCGATTAATAAAATATTGCAACTATCATAGAAATTAATTTTGAAAATGAAGTTGCGAATTAACTGTTTTTCCAGAAACAATTTTAAAGAAATAAAAAAAATCCAAAGAGAGCGCTTTGCATTTTTAATATAAATATAGTCCTTTTTGTACGCCTTAATAGTGATAACTTTTCTAATGTTATAATTGTACTGTATTTAAAACATAGATTTATATCGTTATTTATTGCATTTTAATTTGATTTTAAGTTTTTGGACCCTTAAACGTGTGAAATAAGCTTTTAAATCTCGTGACAAATCTCTGCTTTTATTGAACAGCATGATCTTTATGGAGAGTGTGTGTGTGCGATTTATGTTCAACCAACAACAAAAAAAAACCAAAATTGTTAAAAATTTCTTTAAAAAGTGAGGGGGAGAGTAAGATTGAGTGATTTCTCGAAAAAATCTTCCAATAAATCTATGATACTAATCAATACAGGGTTATTTATTCTTCCGTTAACTCTACTTTATAAAAAAATAAATATTTAAAGGTTCATTTATTTCTTTATCCTACATGTTTTTCTTGCAAACATTTCACTCTTCATACATATTTAAACTCTAAAATTCGAGAATCTCCTACATTACGTTTTTAACTGAAAAATATTATATTAAAATATATGTTTATTTAAACACAAAAGAATAAAAAAAGGATTGATGGCTTTTTTAAAAGTTTATACCGATAAATTAAAGTTTAAATTGCACATCCCGCATTGGAATTAAGATTTCAAATATTATAAAATTCTTATTATATGACGTTAAATTAATGTTTTCAATTTATATTCTATTAATTTCTCTCAGAAATTAAGGTATCCGACTTCGTTCGGAACCATGATTTTAAAAAAGTGCATAAATGTATACTTTTCATCATATTTAGTGTCACTTAGATTAGAATACATGTATAAAATTATTTTAAGGACATTATGACAAAAAAATTATTTAAATGCACTATTTTGGCAAAAAATTAACTTAGAATAACCTTTTTTTCCAAATGTTCTCCTTTTGTAAAAAATGCTTCTATTGTATTAATATTTTGCCTGTATATAGCTTAGACCTCTGTACAGAGGCTCAACTATGACCTTTGAAAAATTCGGATTATTTTCAGAGTTACATCCATTTGAAATAATTATCGGCGTATTTTCTTAAAATTTCTCCCTTCTGTTTTTGTAAAACATGGATAAACCGACTTCCAAGTTATGCATTTCAAAAATTCTCGCATTACACGCTTTTGCAAAATCACGGTTCCGAACGTAGTCGGATACCTTAAAAATTTATACCGATAAATTAAAGTTTAAATTGCATATTACGCTTTAGAATAAAGATTTCAAATATAAAATTCCTATAATAAGGCGTTAAATTAATGTTTTCAATTTATATTGTATTAATTTCTCTCTGAATTTAATATAATGTCAAACACTAGTTTTATTTAATGAATAGGTAATACAAGAATAAGTTTTAATTGCTGACTTACCTGTTCTGTGATATGCAGGAAGATATACAATTGATGATTCGTAATTGCCATCAAATTTTTCTTCCTAATGTTAAAAGAAATATTTTTTTACAATTCAACCCATCATTAATACAGATTTATCATGCACACACTAATGAAAATTATATATTCCGGATCATTTGAAGGATTTGATATATTATAAAGCAATTATAGTAACCTTTTTTTAAAAAAAATATCAACAACCATTCATTTCACCTGTTATCCAACTGTGAATAATGCATAAATATATTTAATTAAAAAGAAAAAAAATCAAATGTATAAAACTCTCCATATATATAAGTACTTACAATAGCTGCGCGTAAGTAATCCACCAAACACAGTGTATTTGTTATCAATATTTTCAGGGGCGAGCCATCAAGATGTGGCCTTAATAAAAGCTTAATAAATCAGCTACTTTTTCCATGTCTCTAAATATTTTACGGGCTAAAAGACAGTACTTTGACTCTTGTTGTTGTAGCTAATGCCACCTGTCTGATGTAGTCAGATCGAGGCCCGTGAAATTCATCATAGCAAATGACTAGATGTACGCCTGTCGTTGGCCTTAGCCTTGAGCGCCATACAGGTGACAGTACGACTTTGCTCGGTTCCACCCCAATTTTGAAAAAGAACACCCTCGGGGAGAGTCAGTAGCCTCCCACCTCTCATTCCATGCCACCAACCTTATGAGAGGAACTGCTGCTCGACGGTTGTTTAGAGTACCCCATGCCGTGAAGGCACTATATATTAATAAATATCCATGTCTTCACCTGGATTGGAACCCAGGCCTTTCGGCACAGTAGTCAGCGTTGCTAACCACTATACCGGATGGGCGATACATTGACTCTTTGTAAAC